>VOSG01000658.1:0-14769 GCA_009761265.1 Halicephalobus sp. NKZ332 | reverse complement strand
ATAACTTGATTCTATTTGAGTTAGAATGCCCGAAGGGATGCACGCAAAATTTAAGAAGATGGATCTGCACTAAATGTGGTGACGTTGTTTCGCAAAAAACTATGACACTCTATTGCTCTTGTGGATCCAAGAGATATAATCCGAAGTTTCTCATCTGTCACCATCCAAGTCATCAGTCGGAGAAACCGAAGGTAACACAAACCCCAACCTTCAATCCTGACGATCTCCTTCCTTCCATCTATCGCCAACTTGAGCAAATTCAGATCAGAACCGAAGGAACTACCGATCAAAGAATCCTCATCGCCATCACCTCCTTCTCTAATAAAAGAATCGAACAAATCGAAGCCTCTCTCAGAGAATTACAAGATGTGTCTCTAGATGCAAACACTCGACACATGATCGATCTCTATTTGAATAGGAATCGTTAATTAGATTATCAATAGTCAAACGCTTAATAAAAATAAAATTGACTTTGATCATTACCACTTTCAAATTCCATTGATAATACTCAGATTTCTTTCCATTCTTCTCCCACCATCACTAGATGCAATTCAAAACATTAATAAATACAATAATGGATGTTAAGGTCTCCTAAATTGATTCTTACTGTTTCAGTTCATTACAACACTACTCATTTTACGAAAAACCAAGATAAAGGAACTGAATCTCAAAGTAGATGAGGATTTCGGAGCTCTTCTGCAGCACGAGGTTCTGCCACTGGCCGGTGTCATAACAGAATTTGCCCGCTTCCTTCTTCGCTTGTCACTGTTGTCTTCCGTGCCTCTTATCTCAATTCCTTGATAGACAACTCTTGTCTCTTCAATTATCGCTCCACTTCCCTTTATTGATTCATTCACCAGCTCCACTCTCCTCTCCTCATCACATTTTCTATTATTAAATTCTCTTTCTCTTCTAATGGGCTATAGATGGTGTTATGGTCGTGAATGTAAACTAGGATGGGGATGGAATGAACCGTTGGATCGACTGATACCCGTTGAGGCAGATCCTCTCAATGTTACATCACAGGCTGTGAGGAAATGGGTGTATTATGTTCTTGATTTCTCGTCGACTGTTATTGGGTGTTGGGTGAGTTTTTTGTTCGTTGACTAAGTTCATTGTGGACATTACAGAGAACTGTGGGTGAACATCTGGAACCGAGCTGCAAAAAGTATCTCGATTTCCAAATTGTCTTTGACCATAATCAATATTGGGCAGTTTATTGTTTCTTTTCTAGACGAACAGAAGGATCCGAGAAGTTCTCAAAGTATCCATCCAACTGTAGTCATTTCATTAGACACATTCACTATGGTGTGGATTTAAGAGTATATTTCCCAAAAACGGGGTTTCCAGAGAAAGATGATGAGGTGAGAGTTATTAATATTCATATCCTCCTTTGACAAAGATCAAATAAAATTCTTTTCAGAAATGGGGTCCTTGGAATAATCCTATTGCGGGTTTATTCAAAGACAGAAATCTCACTGAAATCCAAAAGAATACCAAATGCAGGGTTTTGATCAACTACAATGAAATCAGAGAAATGACTCTAAAAGAACTCATGGAGTTCATGGAAGAATTGGAGGAAGGAAAACATCTTCAATACGATATTCCTGTTCGTTTTGATGATGGAAAATTGAATCAGGAATTCCGAGAAACTGTCGTCAATAATCAAACAGAATTTGGATTATTCCTCTCACATCTCTACTGTGTTTATCGGAAAATTGAAATGAAGATGGAGAAAGCTGGGTATCCCGATATTCTTCCAGACCTAGATTCTCAACAAAAGTCATTAGTCAATATTTGTGTTAATCTGAATAAAGCAAAAAAAGAGTACAAGTCTATGGACGAGCATGATTTCTTGAAAATGTATCCAGTCTTGAAGAAGCTTTTCTTCCGTTACACTGACTACATCAGATATGCAATAGAATATTTAATTAATATAGATGAAGGTGATCATCTTCCAGGAAATTGTGAGGAAATTAAACCCTGGCTTCAACAACTTAACACTTGGTTCCCAATGAAAATCAACGGGGAATGGAATAATTGTATGGGCCAGTTTATCGGAACTCCAAAAGGATTCGAACAAGTCATTAGAAAACTTCAAGAAACAACAATGTTCAAAGAAGTTATATTGTTTGATGACGAAGAAGTCACTGAACCGTACATTGGAGAAGAAGGAAACAAAAAAGTTATCTTTGGATTAGTAAATATGGAAGGAGCTAAAAAATCAGAAATCCCTAATGACTCGAAATTGTTTGAATGGGAATGCCCAGATGAATGTACAAATCAATCAAGAACATGGATTTGTACTCAATGCGGTGAATTTGTTTCCCAAAAAGAAATGATTCTCTACTGCTCTTGTGGATCCAAGAGGTACAAAGACGAACTTCTCACTTGCTTTCATCCAAGCCATCGATCACAGGAATCAAATAAAAAACAGGATGAACAAGAAATACCTCATCCCCCCATTCCAGATACGAAAGAAACACAAAATCAAACTATTAATCATGCTGATCCTCTTTTTTCAATATGTCAGCAACTCCGAAAACTTCAAATCAAAAACGGAGAAACTACTGATCCAAATATCCTCATCGCTATCATCCATCTTCAGTCAAATAATAAAGGTGAAGAGGAGATCAGGAATATCTTAAAAGATCTTCAAGATATGGCCCTTGATGGAGACACTCAGCACCTTATTAATCTGTATTTGGATAAAAACCAAAAAAGTAAACTTGTCAGCCGCCATTCTTAAATCGTATCATAAATTCAGAATACACATACTCTTTCTCTGCTTCCGGTTGATGTTGTTAGATATAATTAGAATCATTGATGAATAAGAAATTCTTAAAAGTATTATTTTGAATAAATGTTTGGTTAATATAGTGACGTCCTGGATTCAATGAACTAATTTATTAATAACCTATGTGCTTTCCTCTGAAATATCTGTTAATAATCAAAGAAATTCTATCATCATTCCGGAAGAATAAATATACCTAGGAGGAGACTAATAATTACTCTTTGTTCTTAAACTGCCGTAAATTGTCAAAAGGGTATTTTTATTTCCCAGATACACCAGAACCAAATATACGTAAAATTATCTCCAAGAAAACTTCTCCGACCACATCTCTAGTCAGCTATATTCTTAAAATGGTCATCAAAATACTAAAGACATCTAAGAACTATTCTACACAACTTTGACTCTTTTCTGTACAGGCCGAGCGCAAAAACAAAAGTACCTACAACAGGATAACAATACTCGTACATCCCGAATATGAGATCAAGGTTAGAGATTGACTTTCAAAATCCAGAGATTTAAAATTCTGAGTTAAAAAATTTGACAATTGGTGAATAGGATTGACATCTCATCGATCGCTATTTGAATAGGAATCGCTAATCAGATTATCATAATCAAACGCTTAATAAAAATAAAATTGACTTTGATCATTACCACTTTCAAATTCCATTGATAATACTCAGATTTCTTTCCATTCTTCTCCCACCATCACTAGATGCAATTCAAAACATTAATAAATACAATGATGGATGTTCAGGTCTCCTAAATTGATTCTGTTTCAGTTCATTACAACACTGTAGGCACAACAAGGACAGGATTAAGCCCAGTCCGATATGCCAAGGAAAGATTAAGCGCCACCCCAGAGGCCGACGACTTGGAAGGCTGGGTCACAGCGCAAAAATCAATCCTACTCTCAACCTATCATAGAATCAGTGTTAAGGAATAAACATGTCCTACACAATGCGAGGCCAGTAGGAACCCATAGTCTTCACGCTTCCCCGAGGTGTACTAGTCACCACCTCATCACTGGCACATAACGGTCACCCGGACCTAAATATAACTTACCCAAATCTACATATATTTTACAATTTAATAAGACTCAGTTTTCAAACAAGTGCTGGTTTTATTTCTTTATAATACCTTTTTCAAAACATTTTTCAAGGAAGGCAACATAAGATTAGTTCCGGCCTCCGACAAGTGATTTTGATTACAATATCGAGACAGGCCAGAAGGTTCGGCCATGGGACACCTCGTCTTTCCGCAGAATAAGTCGAAAGTCGGAATCACCAGACATTTTCTACAGTCAGTACTTCCTAGTTGAATTCTCATCCAGTCATCATTCACACGCTTTTTATTAAAGTCTCTTAGTAAATCGAGGGAAGTCAAAGCGGTCAGGGAGTAATTGAAAGCAAGTAATCTGGCAATTTCCTGTGGGACTTTCAAAGTTAAATTATAAATGAAGGGAGATGGTTCAAAAAGGATAATCTTTTTTGTATATTTTTCATATTCGGAAATTTCTCTTTTAATTCCAAGATTTATGGTGTCGTTTTCAAGAGATGCAAGTCCATCCGCAGAAATGTTGGGTTCAGGTATATCATGATATCTAAAGAGAAACTTCACATTATGGATCTTTTGTGTTAAATAATATGAGTAAAAGTAAATTGAGACAGATCTCATGAACAATTTATAAATAATAAACTCTCCTAACCATATGAGGAGAAAACTTTTCATATAAGAAACAGAGTTCTGTGCTCATCGATTTTTGGAAATTTACGGATCAAAAACATAAGGATCATTATATTTTTTTGAATTTTCATAAATTTCAAAGAGAAATTCAGCTACTCCTATTATTGTCTCAATATTTCCACTAATTTTCCTGTTAAATTTCATAAATCTCTTACGCAGCTACGTGGATGATGATGTCTGGTCTGATTTCTCTTGCAAAAGCTATGTTTTGCCCCACCATCTCTTCACAATGCCATCGTCGTAGGGCTCCATTATTCAAGGTATCAAACATAGTGCAATCGGGTCTGCTAATCAAGTACATTTTCCTCACACTCGGGAACTCTTTTAACGCTTCAATTGCAGTGACAGAAAATCTGGCTGCGAAGCTGTTTCCTAATAAAGCTACAGTCTTCGTTCCATTTGGATGAAGATCGACAGCACAGCTATGGACCCAGTTGATACTATGTTTAAATTCTGAGAAAATTCTATTCATTGTAGGATCGCTGTGACAGTTACTGATTGGCAACTTGTTGCAAGAAAGTACAAATTTCTCATTAATTTTGATAATTTCTTTCATAGACAAATTGGCGTCAGCATCCTTATGTAGTTCGAATTTCTGTCGGAGAATATCAGAGTGCAGTGAAAACGAATTGAAACAGAGCATCATAATTATTGTGAAAACAATTCCAGTCTGAATAAACACAACAAATGTAGTCTTAGTAGGAATAACCTTATCAAGGAATTCATAGAGTAATACTGATCCTATTATACAAATTAAAACAATAGCAATCAATCCAGACATAGTAGAATCAGTATAAGAATATCTTCCAAGCAGGATAACTGGCCAGTGAATGAGATAGAAACTGTACGAAATGTCTCCTAGATAGGTCAGGAATGTATCGACAGTCCTAGGGATTGGTAACTGATCGTAATGTCCAGAATAAACAATAACTCCTCCTAGAACTGTTGCCAAGAATCGCACAGCGAATTTGTACTCAGCTAATATTGATATTTCAGGCATAATGCATAACGAAATCAAAAGTAACGCAGCTCCAGAGAATAAAGTTCTGAATTTCTTACTAACAGATTCTGTGGACTTCAGGGTATCTTTATAGTTCTTAGCCAGAAGGAAAACAACAGTTCCGACGAGGAATTGCCAGAGACGGCAGAAGAGAAGGTCGAATTCCATGGTTGTTCCTCTGACAATCCACTGAAGGAGGAGAGAAAAGAAGGATATTAATAAAAAAAAGTATAATCCATAGGTTCTATGAAGGACGAAGCAAAGAAGTGGGGCAATCAGGTAATATTGAACCTCCACGGAAAGAGACCACGTGTGAAGAAGGAACTTGAATTGAGATGTCTAAAAATGTTATTTTTCCAAATTATTTGAGAATAATTGATAGTGTTAGAGTGGAGTGATTAGATTAATTATTTCATTCTCTTACCAACTCAAAATAGCTCTTTTCTTCTAACATCGGAGGCAAATTAGAAACAAACAACGAAGACCATATTGCATCTTTGATCAGAAATCCGTAATCTATGTCAAGTATAATAAAGCTTCCCGTGATTACAGTTAGTAGAATAGCTGCAAAATAAGCGGGAAATAGTCTCTTCATTCTTTTGTTATAAAAAATAATTGTAGCTTCAATAAATGAAGATGTCTTGGAACTGTACAGTATCTTTGTCATTAAATACCCGCTAATAACAAAGAAGACATCGACTCCTAGGTACCCCTGAGGACAGTACTTTGGAACAAGGTGAAATATAAACACCACAGATATGGCTAGTGCCCGAAGCCACTGAATGTCCTTCCGCTTCGGACGAGAACTTACTCTGGAATCGAAGTGATTAACATTGGAATTTATTGTAACAATAGCTTTTGGTTATTTTGGATGCAGACTTAAACAATAAACAAAGATGTTAAAATGTAAGAAGCAGTTGTAAAAATGTCTTTCACTGAATACATATATCTATATTATTAAAAACTATTTCTGATATAATTAATTTTTCTATTGCTAAATTATTGCGATATGAATTAATAGATTTACCTTTCAACGATGGGTTGATATTCATCAGTGAAAGCAATATCACTTCTATTTTCCGAAGGAGCATAGAATTCAATAAACAATTGATAAAGATGTCCGCCAACAACGCCCCCGAGAATAGGACCGAGAAGTGGGACCCAAAACCAGTTATAGTCGCGGAAAGAGAAGGTTTCAATACCATAACCGATAATACAGGTAAAGAGACGAGGACCGAGGTCACGAGCTAGAGAGGTTGAAATTCTTTTCAAATGTTAAAAAAAATTACCAGGATTGAGGGAGTATTTAGTGTCAGAGGAGAAAACAGTTCCAATCATGAGGAAAACAAGTCCAGTGATGAATGGTTGGATCCAGTTGGGATAACTATTGCGACGATCGACAAAGTGGATGATGAAGAAAACAAAAACAGCGGTCCCGATGATCTGACTAACCAAGCCTCCACAGATGCTTAAGTGAGGAGTAAGATATGAAGCGAAGATTTGAGCAGTGGCTTGAGTTCCGGTGACATGGCGAGTGCCACTATCGAAATAGTTGATCGTATCGTGATAAAATAGGTAAGCGACAGCAGCTCCAACGAAAGCTCCAGCGAGTTGAGCTAGGATGTAGAGGATAGCTTTGACAGTCTTGATTTGTTGCAGAGTCAGCATAGTGATTGTCACAGCAGGATTAATATGACCTCCAGATATCTTCGCAGCGATGGCAACACCGAAAGCGACTGCGAGACCGGCACCAAGGTGTGCAATGACGAAAAGATCCTGGTTAGGTCTTGAAAGGGTTTGTTGAGCACTAATAGTGTTGATAATGAGGACTAAGACGAAGGTTCCCGTGAATTCTCCCACTAGAGCTCGAGTAATTTCTTTTCCTGTCTCAAGTTTTGGACAAAGATTATCCAAAATAAGACTTGGAGCCATGCTGAATTTCCTGCAAGAGTAAAAATTAATTAAATAGTTAAAAGTAAAGTACAAACTAATAAACAAATAAATTCTTTTGTCCTCGTCCTTCCAAGAAGGTAATTGATATTGTTTGGAGTCAGTTATAGGATAATCTCGGTCAATTACCAATAAATGGGAATAAATCTAGCTTTATCTAAGCGAGAACAAATTTTTAAAAATCGATCAAGAATTTAACAATAATATGACTCGGGTTTAAATATATGCAATCTTTCAAATGTCTATTGTAATATCTACTGAAAAAACAACAATATTTTTAAATAGTTGTGACTGTTCAGAGGTACTTGGAATTTCATTGAAAGATAGAAGTTTCAGAATTCAATTTCTGATTTTCCACAATTTTAATGTTTTAATATAAATTCAATTAGTTTTAAAATCTGAAAATTAATCACCGGTTTTTAGGACATTATTCATTTGAAAAATGTATCACATTCTAAGAAAATCACTTAAATTGAAGACTAAGGAATGAACGATGGAGAAAAAGTATCTTTGTTCTAAAGACTCTTGATTTATCATAGGACGTGAGATTTTTTCTAAAAAGATAGGTAATCTAATAGAAAGAGAAAAAACAATAAAAGAGAGAAATTGTAGATGTAGAATAGTGGTCTAGAAGTGGAAGCAAAAATGTTCATAGAGCTTCATAGGGGCCATACTTTCCCAGTGGAAGATTGTAAGGTTGTACCATAATAACACTGGTGTAGGCACAACAAGGACGGGATTAAGCCCGGCCCGATATGCCAAGAAAAGATTAAGCACCGCCCCCAGGGGCCGACGACTCGGAAGGCTGGGTCACAGCGCAAAAATCAATCCTACTCTCAACCTATCATAGAGTCAGTGTTAAGGAATAAACATGTCCCACACAATGCGATACCAGTAGGAACCCATAATCTACACGCTCATCCGAGGTGTACTAGTTAACACCTCCTTCAATGTAACCTTTAGAGCACAAGTATAACCCTTACCCACACCTCATTAATAACAGTCACCACATTCTCTTACCTTTACAAGATTTCAAATATCCCTACGGTTGCGTGAATTAGCCTAATAAATAAAGAGTAGCAAGAAATTATTCATATATTGGGATCTACGGTCTTCATAATTGGAAAAAAATTATGACATCCCTCACTTTCTCTTTCTATATCAGTACCATAAATATGATATCATTTCATTTGTCTGCCTTTGCGATTATTGTTCCACTTCAGTATTCACGTAGAGAAACTGGTTTTCTTAGACAATCGGGGGAAGAAAATACATAATGATATCATTTCATCTCATCCAATTGTACTGATTGAACAGACTATGATTGATGTCTTAAGGCAACAGAAATTATATTGGTATCATACCAAAAGACTATTTTTCCCTCTTTCAGTGAAAAGAAAAAGTAAAAATAATTAATCAGAAGTTCAAAAGCAGTTAATACACAAAATTATCTTCAATACATGATAACAAAACATCTATGATCTGATCATGATAAGGAGTTTTAACTATATCTTCTAACGCTTCCCTTTGATTATGAATAAATGGTTCGGAGCATCTTTTCTGAATCTACTATGGCTTTAATTCTGTAGAATTGATGGGTAAGAGGAATAATAAGGTATTAACTTGTATATCTCGGGTGAGCGTGAAGATTGTATATCCTTATTGTGTTGTCAGTTGCTTGTTAATCACTATTCTTTATGCAAATATTTAGGATAGACGTAGAGGATCAGACCGACTTGTCGGTACTTAAAGGACGATACGCAATCTCTCCAGAATTTGCACGAAAAGAGCATGTGTGAGGTTTCCGCGCGGACCGCTTGATAGCGGTATACTTAGTTGTTCTTTGTTTTAAAAAATTAAAATCTCGTATTATTGACTTTTTTCCTTCCTTCCACTTCTTTTCTCGACATTTTAATAATTCAAATAATTTTTCCTTTTGAAAGAGAAACTAATTGATAATAGGAGAAGATGTAAATGAGTTGTGAATTCTGCAGCTGCAGAGATAAAAAAAACAGGGTTTAACACACGGAGCCCCGCCTGTAACAATCGTAGCGTTTTATAAAATATAAAGTACACTTAATTCTCTATCAAATGAGGGGTGAACCATAAATTTCTGTTATTTTTAAACTGAGATATGATAAATTCTTCATTATCCCCAACATCATTTATATTTAGAAAAAATCTTTCAACATATCCATTAAGATATTGGCTTTTGATATGTTGTAGGGCAATGTTTACTGTATAATCCTATGATGACAGACTAAAATCTTTGCTTCGATTTTTTGAAGAGAAAAGTTATAAAAGAAGTTGCAAATATCAACATAATCTCCTTCATAGTAATTGTTAGCTATTTTTCTTGCGTTTTTTTAGAATTTATATGTTGATTTACTTTCCTACAATGTCACTACACATTTTTTGCGAGGTAAAAATTGTGACAGAAGCAAGTGTCCAATTTTCATAGGGTAAAATATGTGACACTGAAGGTCTGGTCTTTTGACTCAACTTTCTCATTTTGTAGGATAAATGACGGGTTTTCGTTTTGTTGTTGTTTCGGCTTTGAATGGCTTGTCGAACTTTGAATTAAATTTTAAAAAACAGTCAAATGATTAAAAAAGTGAGACATCAAAGTAATTATGTCAAATTTTCTTCCAAATATTCATTTTTTGAACAAAGTTGTGACAGAAAATTGAAGTTTTGATTTTTTTCACCTTTTTTTAGGAAAATCATGTTCACGTCACAAATTAGGACGGAAATGGCTGATTTTTTCTTTTTCCGAGTGATCAAGTTGTTTGACGCGACTTATATGGGAAAAATATGTAGTGCGGCTGTTCACCTGCTTTTCATTATTCCAGGGAAAAATCATGCCTTCACGCAAGTTCTTTGTTGGCGGAAACTGGAAGATGAATGGCAATAAGGCTTCTATCAACGAAATTATCGCCTTTTTGAATCAATCTGGTGGAAACTCAAATGTGGATATTGTTGTAGCTCCTCCGACTTTGTATATTTCCTGCGTCAAAGATAATATCAAAAACAATATCGAAGTTGCCGCTCAAAACTGCTATAAGGTAGATTTCATGATATTTATAATTTCAATAAATGAATTGTACTCTAGGTTGCAAAAGGGGCTTTTACTGGCGAAATCTCTCCTGCTATGATTAGGGACCTTGGATTGAACTGGGTTATTCTTGGTCACTCCGAACGTCGTCGTATTTTCGGTGAAACTGATGAATTGATTGCTGAAAAGACTTCTCATGCTATTGAATCGGGATTACAAGTTATTTTCTGTATCGGAGAGAGTTTAGAAGAGCGTGAAGCTGGACAAGCTAAGAGTGTTAATTTTCGCCAACTTCAAGCCATTGTCGACAAGAATGTCGACTGGTCCAAGGTCGTTATTGCTTACGAAGCTGTTTGGGCCATTGGAACTGGAAAGACAGCTACACCTGATCAAGCACAAGAAATTCACGTTTCGATCAGAGAATTTCTCAAAGAAAAGGTCTCTGAAGAGGTTGCAGAAAAAATCAGAATTATTTATGGTGGATCGGTTACAGCTGACAATGCTCCTGAACTAGCAAGGAAGAGCGACATTGATGGTTTCTTCGTTGGTGGTGCCTCATTGAAGCCAGATTTCGTCAAAATTATCAATGCTCGTACATTATATTGAAGTCGTGAACTTTACTAAATCAACTATAGGGAATTTAAGATATTATATTGTAGTTGATTACTTTTTTTATACAATAAAAAGGACTTTGTAGATAAATTAATTATTAGAAGCTCCAGAATTTTCTATAATTGAAGTTCTTTGAGGTATTTTTCATCATATTTTAATTGAATTTAACAAGTTTCAGAATGAGTTCGATGTACATCAACGAATTCGAGAACTAGGAAATGTATTTTTTGAAGATAATTCTCGAGAAAATCTATATAAAATTCCAGACAAATGAATATCCTCTGGCTTTTAGGAACTTCATCTAATTGTGACGAAAGGATACTACAATAACGTCTTTTTCACTGAATTGAAAAGGAGTTTATGACTCAAGAGAACATGTAACAGGAATACGAGCATCTAATGACTCGATATATCCAGAACCTGACCTCAATAACTTTGTTGGCTGCTACAGAATCTAAAAGTATTATTAATGATTTAAAGTTGTCAGTATCATTATTTTAAAATTATCAAAAAATTGACACTTCTTCGTTCTGATATTCTGACAATGTCAAAAACGTGAAACAAATAAATGATATTTCTTTAATAATACTGAAATGGCAGTGCCGAATATTTTAAGCTCTCATCGATCCTTTCAGATTCTGTGGCATCTACTAACACCATCAATTCCAAAATCAGTCAAAGAAAGCTTGTAAATTTCTCCTTACATTCACTTGTTTGGTTTATTACTATTTGTTAGCTTCAAGTACATTTTTGTTAAAAATCAGTCAACTGAAAAAAAGAAGAATATGTATTTGTCTCAAAACATCAAAATTTGTTAAATTTAGAGTCGCTAAGACTTCTTTGCGATGGTTCTGGTAAAATTTTAATTTTTCACAAAATTTGAAATAGGGAATAGCGTTTTTACAATTTTGGCATATTTAATTTTTCCAAATTCTATTACAGACATACAAATATCACTAATTTCTTTATTTCCTTAGACAAAAAGTGGTTAAACGAAGTTTTTATGACAATATTAAGAATAAACTATTTCTTGCCAATTATCCCCCAATCTGTCCATTAGAATGTTCAGGTTCCTTAGTATCATAGATGTTTCCAATGAATCCAGAGACCTTGTAAGGAATAACTCCATACTTGATCTTACCTTCTTTTGCAGCGGTAGCAGTTTCAGAAAGAAAGTGTTTCTGAGCGTCATTGTATTCTTTCACGGTTTCTTCATCAGTCAAGTTCATCACTCCATCATTAACATCTTTGCTGTCTTTGAGGGGTTTGCTGCCAGCTTGAGCCATTTGCAAGGAACAAGCCAAGACTCCAGTGAGAAAATCATCTCTGAATGGACAATATTTAGCTGACTGGACAGTTCTGTTGAGGATTCTCTTCGGGAAATCTAAAATTTGTTTTCATTTATGATATAATGAAAATAGTTCTTACCGAATTCTCCTGTTGCTGGTCTACCGAGTCCTATCCCATCAGTCACTCCATCTTTAATAGACTGGACCATGGCCGGAACTGTCCTGAATCCCCCGGTGACGTAGATGATTGCGTTCTTCACCACTGGTTTGATCTGTCCGGCGAATTCGGCAAAGTACGCTTCTCGTTTCTTTGTTGATTCCTTCTTGTGCACAAAGCCGAGTTCCTCGTAAGTACCTCCACTCAGTTCAATAAAGTCTAAACCGATTTCATCTAAAGTCCTGGCCACCTCCTCGGCTTCATTGGTAGTGAGTCCTTCATTCTGGAATTCCACAGAATTCAACTTGATTCCTACAATGAATCCAGTGGAGGCAGGAACTTGTTCTCTAATGGCGTTGTAGATATCGACGACAATCTGAGCTCTATTTCTCGGAGATCCTCCATATTTATCTGTTCTCTTGTTTGTGGTCTTTGAAAGGAACTGGGCAATCATGTAGCCATGAGCGCCATGGAGTTCGATACCATCAAATCCAGCTTCGTAAAGATATTTGGCAGCATAGGTAAATTTGTCAATGACTTCAGTCTTGACTTGTTCTGTAGTCAATTCAATAGGTTTTCCAAACTCTTTCAATACAAAATTTTTCTCAGAAACAGGCACTGTAGAGGAGCTAAAGGGTCTGGGGTTCACATCGTTCGGTGTTTGTCTTCCGGCATTTCCTAATTGAGCAAGGATGAGGTTCCCTTGCGCCTTCGCTCTGGAGGCAATTTCACTCCAGATGGATTTTCGTTCGGGAGAGTCTAATTCTTTTTGGATGATGGTGTTTCCTGGTCCTTCCAAGTGGAATTGGTCTGTCATGACGTTTCCGGTGATAACTACCCCGTAGCCGCCAGCAGACCACTTTTCGTACATGTTGACATGGGTATTGGTCACAAGTCCGTGGGTAGCAGGGTTATTCGGAGTGTAATGAGCCACGTACTCAGAAAGAGGCGACTGAAAGGAAACTACTAGTTAATGATCAGGTTTGGATAATCAGAACTTGTATTTCAATTTTAGAATAATTGTGGAATTATTTAACTGAAAAATCATAAAGTTCATATATCAGAAGCAGGAAAACGCAAAATTCTTCATATTGTGTATTTTCCATCTTTGAATGAACTCATTCTCCATATTATATCATCTATTTGAGTGATTTTTATTATTAAACGTGAATTTTAAGCTGGTTATTGCTCATTTCTTTTTCTAAAATTGACTAAAAATACGTGAGTGTAATTTTCTAATATATTAGAAACGTTTAGTCTCTAAGAAATATTTTATCCCCAAAGATCTTTCTCTAAAAATGGACCTGGATTTTAATCATCCATTTGAGGAGACCAGTTAGATTGAGGCTGATTTTTGTCGGATCTTGAATAAAGACTCACCTTCAAGAACCTATTCTTCGCAATCCTTTTCGAAGTCGGAAAAACGATCTCTTCGCCGAGAATATCAGGATTCATGAATTTCTCAACAGGAAAACGCTTGGCCATGATTTTTTCAACTGAAGAAACAAATTCACTAAATAAGATTCAATTTGCACTTCTCTTTTTTTCGATCTTATATGACTTTTAAATTCACGAGATTGTTTGGAAATAGGGCCACGCCCATTCCTTACGAATCATTGGGGAACAGTGATCACACAATAAGCTCTGCAGTTATGTTTCAATATCTTTAATTTAACCTTGTAAATGTGTCTGTTAGTGTTTGGTATCTTTTGCTTTACATAAAGGTTTAATTACCCAAGTTTGAGGTCAAAAGGTTCAAGAGAGTTCGCGTGGCGGTAAAAAGTCTTTCTGAACAGAGATATTGACCACATCATACTGATATATTTTATGCTTACCTGTGCAACTCTTATTGTATAAATCACTAGTTCCATTTAAAAAATATTCATTTTATATTGTATTTGTACTTTTAAAAAAAGAATTAATAGCACCTGAACATGTGAAATTCAGATTCCGATTTATCATGGCTACTCTCCCAGAGAAAAATCTAAAGATTAGTCCACAGTATAAGTAGTCCAGACTTTTCTAAATTCTGGCAATTCAATTTTGCCTACGTATAAACCCTTCCGGCCACTCCGCTTCCAGTGTAAGTAAGTATTCAAAATGGATGTGTTGAATATGTGGAATTCCGAGGAAGGCAAATTCGCAATCTCGTCCCTGGAATACAGTGTA
>VOSG01000657.1:0-12401 GCA_009761265.1 Halicephalobus sp. NKZ332 | reverse complement strand
CTATTTTACAATGTATAATAATATAATTTCAATTATTTCTAGCATGTTGAGGATCAAAGAATCTCAATGTGTCGTCATCAGCGGAGAATCTGGTTCAGGTAAAAATTAAATAAATTTCAATGTATTTTTATTTTTATGAATTCAAATTCAGGAAAGACAGAATCGACAAACTTCCTTCTTCATCATCTGACGACGTTGAGTCAGAAGGGAAGTGACGGGAGCAGTGTGGAACAGACTCTCCTATCCGCCGGTCCCGTTCTCGAAGCTTTCGGAAACGCAGTGACGGTTCAGAACAACAACTCCAGCAGATTCGGAAAGTTCATCAAGGTCAACTACAGAGACAACGGAATGGTCTCGGGGTACGTCTTTATATAGATTCTTAACTATAATAACTAATTTACACATAAAATTTTAACTTGAACAACCACATCATATATGAACTTATTTAAAGCAACTGATTCGTATATAAATTCTAAATTAAAATAAAATATTGCAGAGCTAATGTGGAGATCTACCTCCTGGAAAAATCCAGAATTATTTCTCAAGCAATCGGAGAAAGGAACTACCACGTCTTTTATTACCTCCTTGAGGGAGCTTCTGAAGAGGAAAGAAAACAGCACTTTTTATTGAAGCCTAATGATTACTATTATTTAAACCAAAATAATTTCTTTTCCTGTGAAGGAATCAACGAAAAATATGAATACGAGCGTCTCCGGCACTCGATGGAAGCAGTCGGATTTTCGAGAAATTCCCAGGAAAAAATATTTGGAATGATTTCTGCTGTTCTTCTCCTCGGAAACATAGAGTTCATCAAGAGACCCGGGTATCACTCGGATGAAAACGCATATGTAGGGAACGAGGAACTGATCGACATCATTGCTGAATTGCTGAGTATCAGAGCTCAACAACTCCATCAAGCACTGACCATGAGGAGGACTGTGTTGAGAAACGACACTGTCATTACCAGATATAATGTTTCCGAAGTAAGTTTATCTATTCCGTTTTGATATATGGATTTTAATTTCCACTTTAGGCGATTAATACACGAGATGCCATGGCGAAATGTCTCTACAACGCCCTTTTCCACTGGATTGTCCTCAGAATGAATCAGGCGTTGATAAAAAGAGATACTACCGGCAGGAAGAAAGGGTACTACATAGGGATCCTGGATATTTTCGGATTCGAGGATGTCGGAGCTCAATGGAACTCTTTCGAACAACTCTGCATCAACTACGCCAACGAACATCTCCAGGCTTATTTCAATCAACATATATTCCAATTTGAACAAGAAGAGTATTTGAAGGAAAACATCACCTGGACGAACATAGAGTACACGGACAACACAGAATGTGTGCATCTCTTCCAATCGAAACCTTATGGATTATTGAGACTGGTCGACGAAGAAAGCAACATCAACAACGGCACAGATAAAAGCATGCTGGATAAGTTAAATACTTTTTTGAAAGGAAACGAATATTACGAAATCCCACACAAGAAAGAAGACGCTTTCATCATTGCTCATTACGCCGGGAAGGTTAAATACCAAATTTCCGGATTTCGAGAAAAAAACAAGGATCTTATGAGACATGACGTCATGATGGTTTTGAAAAGCAGTAAAAGTGCCTTTGTCAGAGAACTCGTCGGAGATGATCCGGTGGCTGTATATAGATGGAACCTCGTGAGATGTACTTTCCGAGCGATATCTGCCTTCAAGAAAGGGGCTCAATCCAGGAAATTCAGGAGAGCGGAATCCCTGGACAGACTAACTATCCCTGATCAGCCCTTGGGGTTGACGTCACGCAGAGGGTCGGACTCCCATCTTTCGGCTTTCTTGAGAGGAGAGTTGAACGAGTCTATTGTTCCAGAATTTTGCGATACCTCTGTATTTAAAACTATAGTAAATAGAGCGAAGAAACAACCGATGAAGCCGAAGGCAGAAAGACAGTCAGCCTTAAGGTCTCTCCAGGCGGTCAAGGAACTCATCGGGAAAAAACCGATTTCGAACAAATCCATGTCCGTCAGTAAGCAATTCGAGTACTCTCTGAGCAGACTCATGAAGACCCTCTCCCAAGCCACCCCGTACTTCATCAGGTGCATCAAATCAAACAACGAGAAAATCCCAAATTTCTTCGACGACAATATTATCCTCAGGCAATTACGGTACACAGGTATGCTGGAGACAGTCAGGATAAGGAGAGCCGGGTACAGTGTCAGGATCGAGTACGAGGCCTTTGCTAACCAATACCGTATCCTGTTGCCGGAGGGAGAAAATAGCACCAGAAAGAACATTGAAGAATTCATAGAAAACCATCCTCTTATCGAAAATGAAAACGTTCAATATGGAAAAACAAAAATTTTCCTAAGAGATGCGGAGAAACTTCTTCTTGATGACCATCTCCATAGGATTATTATGGATCATATTTACACCTTGCAAAGATGGTTCAGGGCGATCTTGCAGAGGAAGCACTACTTGAAGCTCAAGAATGGAGTCATAAAGTTACAGGTTAGTTTTGGGGGCTTTTCATATCTTTTAATTTTCAACAATTTTATGTAATTTTATGATCATAACATAACTTTCACAATTTCATATAAATTTTTCTAGGCGATGATAAGAGGGATGATTGTGAGGAATCAGATCCGACAGAGATTGGAGTCTGCTCTTTTGATCCAGACGAATTGGAGGAGGTTCCTTGCTCAAAGAAAGTACAGACTTGTCAGGGAAACGATCTACAGAATACAAGCCATAGCGAAAGGAAATTCGGCGAGGATGAGGTTCGAAATCTTGAGAGAAAACAACGATCTTCCTTGTTTCCATCAAGGGACTGATACCCAAACTGTTCTCACTTTGCCTCCAGAATCTGGGGGGACGACAGATGAGGAATTTGTCGCGACAGGAACCGCGACAGAAACTGAGGGAGAAACCGAAGCAGAAACCGAGGCAGAGGATGAGGTCGAGGACAAAAAGGAAGAAGAGAACTTTTTTGAGGAGGAAAATAAACAAGCTATTGTTGGGGAAAGCAGCAGTGAAGATGAAGAGGAAGAGGAGGAAGAAGGGTGAGTGATTTGTCGTGACTTTAGAACAAAAAATTGAAAATCAATGATTTTGAAATAGAGGGAAATTGAAACGAATTTGCAATAATGATAAAGACGAAATTGTCTATTTTATTGATTTAAAAAAATGTAGTTTTCGTTACTACTTTAAAATTTTAAAACTAAAGAACAAATATTTTCAAAGATATTTTTAAAAACAAGATTCTGCATTTCATCGATTAGAAGAACTTAATTTCTGCAATGAGTAAACATTCGTTGAACTGACTTCCCAGGAAATAATTCCTTTTCTTCCATGTTAAGCCTTTGATTTTTTCTTATCAAACATTCTCAGCAAAACTATTTGATGAAAATTCTGCAGTTGATTTTTTTGAAACCTGTGAATGAGTTTTTATATTTTTAACCTACAAAATGGCAAAATTTATTATTCCTATGAACATAGGTCCTTCCTCAGATGTAGTTCTGAACCATTTTCTGGGTTATCCATGGAATTATTCTAGAAAATCCGAAATCGATCTCGATGCGACATTCATCCTCGAAGACACCAGGCTCAAACTCATCGGGTAGGTTTTCCTTTGTAGTTAAATATATGGTTAATTATATACTCGAGTATATATTTAAGAGTTTATATCCACATCTATATTTATATATTTGGAAAGTGTTATTCATATATAAACACATATTTAAAAGTTCATGTTTATATATTCGAATATACTTATTTATACCTATCTTTTTAAAGGACAAAATTCTCAAAACTTACGAAAATTCCGTAAATTCTTTTTAGAATAGATTTATAATATTTATTGTTTTTATTTTTATTTTTATAACAATATCAATTTTTCTTTTAAAAAATTTCAACTTTTTATAAAGATAACATTTTTTGATTTTTTATCAAAGAGTGAGTCATCGAGAATCCTTCATGTTTCATTTTCAGGGAAGCAGATAAGTCCTTCCATCGACGACAGAGTCTGGCAACGACAGCCTCGACAGCAAAGTTGAGGATGCTTCGGAGGGCAGCCAGCACGGAATCCGACCAAATCCAGAGAGTTGATCTCTTACCTAAAGATGATCTCGAAAATGCTGAATCGAAATCAAAGTCCAGAGCCGGAATAGGATTTATGAGAGCCAGGAAACACTTGAAAGCACTTTTAACAAGGAAGATCGAAGGGATTCAAAGTGATTCTGAACAGGAATCCTTTTCTATAAAAAGCTCGGATAAAAAGAAAGATTACATCCTCCATCCACCCCCCACTGTCCACAACCTCAAACTCAGCAGATTGCATAAATCCGATACCTGCACGATCTGCGGGAAGACTGTCAATAGCATCTTCGCTCAGGGATACAAGTGTTCATCCTGCAAGTTATCCTTCCACAAGGAGTGCTCCCAATTGGCTGCGAGACTACCTTGTACCCCGGCCTCGCCCCCTATTGAGGCTCCTCAGAGGAAGCCCTGGGACCTCATTAAGACCCCCAGGACCTCTCTCAGCCCCCTCTATCCCCAGCAACCCTCGACCTCCTTGGTCCAAAGTAACTTCAGCTTGACGCAGACGAAGCAACAGACAGATCCCGCGGCAATGATCATAGAATCCACGGAGGACTTGAGGGAGTTTAGTATATTTATTTTCAAAAAACAATGTAGTCTGGAGCAAGAGAAGAAGAAAAAAAGGGAGACCTTTGTGGACGCTCTCTTCAAGAAGAGCCTCAAAGAGTTCCATATGGAGCTCATCGGGTATGAGGCTGTTCTTACGGTCAGTTTTTTATTAAAATAATAAAGATTTTTAATTTAAGGAATTATTCTAGAAAGTTGAAATTTACTAAAAGAAATTATTTTTGATTTTAATATTTCAGGAGGATAGAACAAATCTGAAATACAGAGATCTGATAACGACTTTCGAGGGACTGTTGACGAAAGTTTGTGCTCAAGAACACGTGACTTTTCCTACTACTCTGGGGGTCAACGCCTTCAGAGGGTTCCTGAACGAGTTTATGCAACAACAGATGAAGAGGAAGGGGGCGAAACAGAAATCCGGAATGATCAAAGTGAGTGACATACGGAATTTAAATAACTTTCTAACTTTTAAAGTGCAAAATTGTTCATAAACTAATTCTCAATCTTTTCAGTTTCAAAGTGTACGGAAAAAAAGGAGGAAATCCGACGTTACGGTGCACAATGGACACAGATTCAAGCTGGATTTTGTCCATGTTCCTACCTATTGCGAAATCTGCAATCAATTTATGTGGCATGCTGAGAAAATATTCATCTGCATGAATTGTAGACTTAGTTGTCACAAGAAATGCCACAGTAAAGTCAACTACACGTGTGCCAAGGCGTCCCAAAATCACCAAATAACCAAGTTTTTTGGAACAGATTTAGGAAATCTGGTCGATGATGATCATCCTGTGCCTATCGTACTGAATAAGATGCTGATGTCCATCGAAGTCAGGGCGCTTTTCGTTGAGGGAATTTATCGAAAATCAGGGGCTTTGCCTACAGTGAGGAATATGAGGAAGGTGATCGAGGATTCCGAGAGTGAGTTTGAACTTGTTTATGGGTTTTTGATTAAATATGAACTTGATCTTTTTCGGTAAAAGAAATTTCATAACGAAAATGCTATTTAATTTGATAAAAATGAACGAATCCCAAATTTCTTTCTCCGTCAAAGTGAATGTTGAAATTTTATCTATATATTTATATTTAATCATTGCAGGTCAAGACGACTTTATGTTGGACGAGGTCCCCATCCACGTCATCGCCACCCTCGTGAAATCCTTTTTCCGCGAAATGCCCGAACCTCTCATTCCTTTCGAGCTCTATGAAAACTTCCTCAATGTCTCGGAAGTGAAGGAACACGGGGAAAGGATAAGGTGTCTCAGTGTCATGGTCGACATGCTTCCAAAAAACAACAAATCCGTCCTCGATCGGCTGATGTACCATCTTGCCAGGATCGCTCACCAAGTGAGGATTTATTTTATTCAAATAGGGATTTGTGAAAGTTTATTTCTATTTTAACATTATCGATATTCAGGAAACTGTGAACAGAATGTCCCCGGCGAATCTTGCAGTCATCTTCGCTCCTTGTATTTTGAGAAGGAACATTGTCGTCCATGCCCAGGAACAACTTTTGGACGTCCAGAAACAGGTCATTTGTGTCCAGACTTTGATCGAGGAGAAACTCCGACAATACAGAGCGACTTTGAACCAGATCGTAGAAATCGAACAAGCAAGCGAAAAAGTCACGGAGAATTTGCGAAGGATAGATGCTCACAGAAGAACTTCCGGAAACTCGGACGATACTGTACCTCCTCCAGGAACATCAATGTCCTCGAAAAGTTCTGCTGATACTTTGGACGAGAAAGTTGACTCAGGAAAACAGACTCCTCTGGCCCCGAGATCGACGAGCAACAGTGCCAGCAACATTGAAACTGCCAGACAGCTCTTCGTGGAGCAATTGGACTTCTTGGACAAAGAAAAGTATGTTTTTCTTCTCGAAAAAGTACCATTTTCTTAATTGAAAAAATCATTAATTAATTATTCTTCTAATTTAAATTCATTCTTTTTAGAGAAAAATTGATTCAAGAACTTCCTCCTCTTGCTCCAGTGGCTTCCTCGGAAGACCTATCGTCTTCAGAAGAACACAGTCCATCTCCAGTAGGAAAAATGAAGCTCTTGAAACAATCCTCACCTCATTCGACGATAGAACCTGAGGAACATTCCCAAGAATACGCGATCGACCTGGCTTCTCCCCCGGTCTTCAGTCACCTACCTAACTCCTTCCACAGGACCCCCGGGGACGCCAGAAGAAGACCTCCTTCCTGGATCGGCAAGGCTCCCGGAGACCCCAGGAAGAGACTCCCCTCCTGGGCCAGCAAGACCCTCGAAGCGAATCCCAGTCCTCAGGATGAGGTCGTTTTCAGGTTGACTTTTGACGATTGTGATGAAGTCTGAAGAAATACTTTTTGATAATTGATGAAAATCAAAACCAACAATAATTCCGGTGTTTTTTGTCTTAAAGAAAACGGTGCTTTCAGTTGAATACTTATGTAGCTGTTGTTAAAAATATAAAATCTCGAATAATAAAAATTTATAAAAATTAAACACACAGAATTACAAACAATAGAGTTAAGAACGGAAAATCAACGAAAAAGGCGGAATTCGGCAAATAGTATTCCTTCCCGTCGAAGTTGTTGCAAAGCTCCGAGGAACAGCACCTCGTGCAGACCTGCTGGCTGAGACCATACCCCTTTTCGTAGCAGAGGGGCTTACAGTACTCTGCACAGTCTCTCCGGACCTCGACGAAGAATCCGTTGATGTTCGTCACTTGGGACTGAAAGGATTATTTTATTATTTTTGAAGGAGTTTCTACTACAGTAAGAGATATCCAGAGAGTTCCGAAAGGGAACGAAGATTTTTTCTCATTTTAACTTTTTAAATTTGGCAATTAAAAATAGGAAGTTATTAGGGAAAGGGGGAAAGTTCCTCAACTCCCTCCTCTTTCCTAAATTCCCAAATTCAAAGACAAATATTCTTCCTTAGTAATTCTCCAACTTTTTGAAAATTTTTCAATCTACTTTTGATTACAGTATCCAATTATTTTAAAAAATAAAATTCGACTTTTCCATAATTTGAAGAAAATTGAATTTTCAAATTCTCGAAAATATTTTCGGTCATTAGTCCTATGAAAAATACAGTCAAGATGCACATTTCGATAAAAACGAAAAATGCCAAAAATTTCTCATTTGAATTTGACTCCAGAAATTAGAATCCAAAAATATTTATTTTACTTCGACTTATGCCTAATTGGCCGGAAATTTTTTTGTCTTTTGGGTCTCTCAAATTTCAATTCTAATTGAAAAAATTTAAATTTTGTACAAAAATAATTCTTGTTTCCTTCAGGGCCGAAGATGGATAGATGGGAGGCGCCAAAATGGCCACCGAGAAGTCAAATAATCTCGGCCCAGGACTTCACTTCGAAAATAGCTTGTTGCTAGTTTCATTTTTTTGGCTACTGTAGTTTTTTAAATAATTCCGAGAAATTAGAATTGTATAAAAATATCTATTTTCAATTTCTTAATGTCATCATGGCCACTGAGAACAGAAATAATATTCGTCCGAGTATTTCTATCTTTAAATTATTTGTTGCCAATTCCTTTTCTGACTACCGTAGTTTCGTTGATAATTTCCATATTTCAGAAAATGGACATGAATGCGCTTTTGTTAGAGTATTGGAAAATCCAGGAAAAAATGGGTCTAGGTTCAAATCTCGGAGATCTTTTCCCTTCTTTTTCCTCGGGAGGTTATCAGAACGATGCGAATTCCAACGAAGAAGGATCTTCGAAGATGACGGAGCCCATGGAGGAGATCTCTGCTCCTCAAAGCCCGACCGTGAGTGAGACGTCTTCGGAAGAGACAAAACACGCAAAAGGTTTGTCAGTATTGGCGCTCTGTCCTCAATGCCATGGATTACCGTAATTGTCGGATTTTCAGGAAAAGAATCGCTGAAAAGACGTCGAACAAGAACGAATTTCACCGGATGGCAGCTGGAGGAACTGGAGAACGCCTTCGAATCGAGTCACTATCCGGATGTCTTTATGAGGGAGGCCCTGGCCCTGAGGCTGGATTTACTAGAGTCCCGAGTCCAAGTAAGTTAATTCTTCGAAAATTCGAAACCCATTTTTTAACTCTTAGAATTTTGTTTTTAATTTTTAAAATTCAATTTTTTTATTTTTTGAAACTTTATAGATAAATTTTATTTCTCTATTTCTCGAAAGTTACTTTTATCGTATAAATGTATCTTTTGGGCGCTTTTAAAATTTCTTTATCGTTTTTGCATTAATCTTTTTATAATTTGATTATTTAATGGTTTTGAAGAGGGACAACTCCCAAATGCCCTGAGGCACTGTGGAAGCAAACAAATAATTCAACTCAGGAGTACTGTAGCTTCGGTTTTGAATTAAATGGAGGATTCTAAAAATTCCTCAAATTCCAATTTCTAGAAAAAACAAAATTTAAATTTACGAAATTTTTCAATTAAGAAAATAAATAAATCAAGGAAAAATTAATTTAAAAATAAAGAGCAATTCGTCAGGGATGTTATATTTCAGATTTTTTGAGATTCATATTAATATGGAAGTCGAAGATAAAAAATTTGGAGGAAATATTCTCGGAAACAATTTCCAGAGTTTTCGATTTCAAAACTTTTTGAGATTCATATTAGTATGAAAGCCAAAGATGAAAACTTTACGGAAATCTTCAAAAGGATTTTTAAGAACTTCCGAAATATTATAGGAATTTAAATTTAAATTAATTTTGAAATAATAATTTTTAGGTTTGGTTCCAAAATCGAAGAGCGAAATGGAGGAAAAAGGAACTAATCCACAGATCCTCGAAAACCACTGAATCTTCTTCCAATTCCCAAATTCCAGAATCGGAAGCAAAGTCCTCGGCATTTTCCATCGACAACCTCCTTGCAACGACGAAAGTGCCTCGGGGTAGGAGACCGAACGCCAAGTACCCCAGGGTCCAGGCTTGCAAGAACATGGCCCCCTTCCTCCTACCCCTCTTCCCCATCACTCAACCCGCCGGGATAACCATCAAGGATTCCGACTGCTTGAAAAAAGAAGACTAAGAATCCTGGTTTCGAAACTCGAGGATTTTGATCCCATAAGAAGAGAAGATTAAGAAAAGTTACTTTTTTAGATTTTTTCGGGAAATTTGCATAATTTTTGGATTTTTCGCGCATCTGTCAAATTGTCGAAAATTAAAATTTTTCGAAGATTAAGATTTTCCGAAAATTTATGGCTTCCTTGTCCTTCCGATTGTTTCCGGTGTATTTAATCCAATTAGATTCAATTTTCTCATAAAAATAAAAGTCTCGATTTTAAGTGAATAAAGAATAAAAATAATCACCGTAATTTTCACTTTCAGAATAAATTTAAAATCCACAGTAATTTTAAAAGTAGTTGAAAGTTCTTTTTTTATCGCAATCAACAAATTCCGGAATCTACAGTAACCTCTAAAAAAATAATTGAAAATTTCTTGTTTTCGAGGAGAAGCAACAAATTCCCATTTGCCAGTTGGTCGAGAGATCCCCTGAGGGAAGAAGTGTCGGCTTATGAGAATTTAGTTTTGTAAAATGTGAATCATTGAAGAGAGTCAAGTTGGCCGAGAATGCGTCAAGAATCGATTAGCAAGATGAATGCCTTTTTGTCAAATTCAAGACAGCTTCGAGATCGGTCCCTGGGGGATCCTCGAGACAATCCCCGATTATGACTTTTCGTTGCTATTACATGAACTCCCATCTCTCGGGGAACTGGAATCTTTTAGAATTTAATGTCAGATTTCAGAATAATTTGAAGTTAGAAGTCCCCAACGTTTATGGAAAATGACCAAGATTCGTTGCGAGACGATTTGGGAAAAACAGTTTTTGATATTTGCCATAGTGTAATTATGAAATGCAAAAACCCACGGTGCACATGACTTCCTTGGGTGAACACTGTCTTCTGTAGACAGATTCATTGTAAAACTTCTCGAAACTCATACATCGCGGATTCGAGTCTGCTCCGTCGAAAAAATCCTTGCTTCTCAACGAGTGTCTGCAGTAGAAGCAGCTGAGGGAGGAAGTTAGAGGAATAATAAATATGATAGAACAAAAAAAGAACATTTCCAAGAAAAATTAGAATTTCGAAAGACTTGAAATGTTTTTAAAAATAAGGAAATTCAGGATCTAGGAGAAAACAAGGTAGTTTTGGAGGATTTTAATAAATTCAAGATGTAGGAATGCCTGGGAAAACGTAGGACGACTTTGGAGGGCTTATAAAAATTCAAGGAATGCGGGAAGACTGGAGACCACCTGGGGTTGTTTCTAGAAGAGAGTCGAAAATATTTGAAATTAGTCAATAGGAAATGGCTTTTTATAAATATTGATTTTTAAAATACTTCTTCAGTGAAATTTATTTGATCTAAATCTAATTATTAACATCAGCCTTTGATTAATTTAACGACAATAATATTATAACGTTAATAAAAAAGTCATCCACCGGAAAACATCTTGAAAGAGAGAACTGGCGATTACAGAAATCCGAAGACAATTCCTCAATACCGAAATTCGAGTAATCATGGAGACGTTCCTTGATATTTTCTGTCTCTCGTAGAAATCGTCCATCATAGTTGACCTCAAATTTGATATCAAAATGGCTTCTAGCATCAGACGGCAAATTCCACTCGTTATCTTTCGCCATTAATTCGTTGATTTTCGTAAAAAAAAGTATTAACTCTTCTCTTGTTCTCATATACCTATCGAATGATATCGAAAATTCTTTCATTTTTGGAGAAATCGCTTTCAATACTCTCGAAAGTTGCAAAAGAAGCTCGAGTTGCTTTCCATTATCTTCTTCATGATCTTCTTCATTATCTTCATCTTCGTTGTCTTCATCACTATCTTCATCATTGCTTCTTACCTGGATGGTCCATTTGTTCACCTCTTTCAGACCCGGACTGAAAATAGATAATATATGATTTCACGTAATTACATCAATGAAACTAACTTTAATCTTCCTTCTTCATTAGCTGCTTGAATGCTTTCCAAGACCGTGCTAATTTGGACGTTACGAAATTCAATTTCAGAAGCCGAAAAATCCTTCAAACACAGGACTTCAACGTGATCCCGATGGTCATCGACCGTGAGAGTAGTCACGTTCAACGAATATTTTCCATCATTAATTTTTCTGAAGAGATCGGAATTGGCAGTAAGTTTCTTCCCATGAAAAGAGCCAATCACAGAAACGATCTTCTCCAAAACCCCAGGACGCACCAGATTACAAGCTTCGATTTCTTTCAGTCCTATAAAGATATTAATATAATGATTATACACAAAAATATTATGTAATAATCTATTAACTATAATTGATATATCAACAGTATATACCAATATATTAATTAAATATACATGACTTACTTTTGTTCTTTTCTATTCCTTGAATAAAGTTTTCGTCCAATTCGAATAACCAAGGGAATTTCACACCTTGTGTGTACAGACCACACAAATATGTGAAGCTATTCCAATTGCTCTTTATCGATAATTTTCTCCCACATTTCTAAATTCCGAACTCAGCGACATATCTATAAAACAACATACCGTGGTTATTGTGATATCATTACATGACACTTGACATTTCTGGATAAATAGGAAAAATTGATAGAATCCTGGAAGATTTTCCTTTCCTGACAAAAAAAACATTTGCAAAAGTTTTAATGAAAGAGATGAATCGATCAGTTCCCAGTATACTTCTATCGAGAGATCCTTGTTCAACACCATTATATCTTAGAAATAAAAATCATTAAATAAATTGCAGGA
>VOSG01000656.1:0-14785 GCA_009761265.1 Halicephalobus sp. NKZ332 | reverse complement strand
GATATATTATCCATTTAATCCTGCTTTTTATACTTTGTTATTTAATTATTATTTTTTAATTTTTATTTTTTTCGTTTGAACTTTTTCTCTAACATTGGTTGCATATTCAAAATGAAATATATTGAAAGGAAGAATAGTTTTTAATTATGGGTTTTATATATTATGGATACTTATGTCTTTCACATAAGAGAAATAAGTACATCGATTAGTATTTATTTAACAGAGATAAAATCATAAAGTTAAAACTTTGTTTCCAGATCTTGAACATAAACAATGACTTTTGTTGATACTGTTACGGCATTTTCTTTATATCAAACGCACTGTTATGTAATGAATTGTTAATTAAATCTTATTAGTTCTTTATTAAATTCACATTAATGTTTTATTACTAAATAATATAACCAAAAGATTCATATAAATGTCTGTTTACGGTTGTTAGAGCGTTCAATGAGCAGAGAGGAAATGCGATAAAAGGTAATACCCAATAATCGATGAAAAATCACTGCAATAATGTGAGTATCCAGTTCTGAATTTCATGACTTTTATTGAAAAACAATATTTACCAAATAAAATTATTTTGAGAGTTTTAACACGTTGATGACAATACGAGTCATTTCTGGGTCGTAGGTTGGTGGCGCGTTGGGACAATGCGACCCAGAAATGCCTCGTAAAAAAAGCAAGAAAAAAAAACGCTTGGTCTCAATCGGCCGCCAGCCAAAAACAGGCTCGGTCGTCAACGTGTTAAAACTTTACCCAAAAAATGACCTAGTATCTTTGATAGTGATTATATTTTTAATTAGTTAATTGTAGTAATAAAGGAAACATTAATTAGAATTCTCGCTGAAAGCGAGAAGAATTTTACGTAACTCCCCAATGTCAATTGAGTAGAAAAGTTTACTATTTGTAGTATTTATATCTATTTTACGACTTCTTTCGCAAAAATTCTTGAGGGAAAAAATACTCAAAAGTTGAATCATTGGATCTTAGTTGTAAGATGAAAACCGTTATTTGTTAATTAAGAAATTTTTCATGATTTTGCCCTCGTTTCAATGAAATAAATGTTTCCCAGCAAAGATATAGTCAAATTGCAAGTAAAAAAACCATCTCGTTTTTAATGAAGAAACATTCCTCGACAGAGACGATGTTATCGAATATAAATAAAGCATACTTCGGAAAATTGATAAATTTTCACTCAAACTAATATAAAAGGGTTGCCGACTTGTCACGGTTGTCATTTATGGATTCATTGGCGTAGGTACTCAGGAATAAAACAAATAGATTTATTTCACTTTCTTACTATCAAGATGAACAATTCTATTCTGTGTTTCATTTCCCTTATTTTCTTGTTCATCAACCAATCTGAAGGAAATCCAATAGGATGTAGAATAACCCAATTTCTGGATCTGGATGGAGTAAGTTTAACAACTCTATTTTTGATTTATAACTTTTTATTTTCAGACTTGTAGAGATTGCCATCCTTACTGTATGACTTGCAAATCTTTTGGAACCAGTGTTGAGGAAAATGATTGTCTCTGTGTTGATTTCATCCATAGGAATTCTACTCATTCTAACTGTGTCGAGAATTGCGACAATTACAAGTGAGTCTTGATCTTTATGTAACCATATTTTTCAAATTTGTGACTTTTCTGATTTCGTTGTAAAATCATCTCATAGTATTAGAATCCATGTAGAAGAAGCTTCTTAACGTTCTCTAAATTAATTTTGCCTTTCTTAAACCGTCTGTAACATTTCATCTTAATTCACCTACTTCAGACAAAATACCGAGACCGGAGAAATTTGTCAAGCATGGTCCGAATTCTCCCCCGACACTCGATTTAAATCTCTGAAGGAAGAAACCAAAAGAGCAGAAGGGCTGCTCGGCATAATCCTTTTATTTTTCCTAATGTGTTGTTGCTGTTGCTGCTGTATTTGAAGATGATCCTCAATCAAGCTAACAGTGTTCAAAGAGTTTTTTGATCTTTTTACCCAATAGACAACTAGTAAAGTTCGTCAAAATCAGCCCACTCGATTAATTAGGAAAATTGCACATTAGCCTACATTATGTAACAACAAATAAAGTTTTAATGTTTAAATCCGATGACTGCTGCTGGGTGCTGTAAAGTACAATGAGCAGCACATGTAGTTCTTTGAGTAATCATCCTGTAGTCGGGTCCAGAACTGTTTCGCAAGATCGGCAAGACTGGGATTGATCGTGTGTATGTAAAACGGAATAGGTGGACATGATGGGTGTGACAGTAGATCATCGAGGATTGACTGGTATATCTCGGGGGAAGCGTGAAGATTGTGTTTTTACTGTATGGACAAATGCTGGTAAGCTTTATTCTCATGCAAGCATTTAAGAGAGAGGGCAGACTGACTGTTGGCTGTTGGTCGAGCTCTCCGAGACGTCGGCCTCTAGGTGGTACTTAGATTAAGTTATGACACGTCGGTCAGGTTGAATCCTATCCTCCATGCCTACCTCGATAATTTTTTGCCTACAATGGACTTAAAAAACTGAACATGACTCATAATTTATTACTTTATGACATCTCTCAATTTCTGATCGCAATTGAAGATAAAAACTTACCTAAAAGTTAGAGTTCATCAAATAAGGCGAAAAAGGATGATTACATGATTTTAACTTGAAATCATTACTTTCATAATCTAAAAATACTGTAAGAACAGCGAAGTTGATGAAAATTACAGCTATTAGGTTAGTAATTAATATAAAAACTATGAAATTTTGATTCGGAAAATGATAGATCTCGAGACGAAATTTCGAATTCCAGATTTTTGTCAAGATATTTTTCGTAATGTTTACAAATTTATTTATTTTTAAATTCATCGATATGTACATTTCAAAAAACTCCGTTGCAATGAAAAACTGGACTAAATGCCCTTATCGAAGGTCCTTGAAACCTATGGAGAACTCTGCATACTCCTCTTCCCCGACCATCGTCATCATTTGGTGTAAGATATCGAAATGAACAGCTTGTTTCTGGAACCTTTGATGACCTGCGAAATCCTTCATCTGGGGATCTGCTTTGATGACTAAATGCCTTTCTAGGAATTCCTCCGAAATCGGGGTCCATAGGGGCCAAAACCGACTATTGTTGTTTTCTCCGTTCGGGTTACCGTATTTCGCGAAGTTGGTGAACATTGTACAGATCATGTTCGTGATTTTTTTGTCTTTCGTGGTCCTCACGTAGGGTCCGACGAACATATTGATATCGAAGAGAGAGTTCAACTCGGAACAGTGTGTGGCTCCTGAAGATAATTTAAATTAAAAATAGTAATAATTCTTTTAAAAAAGAATTTTCTTCTTATTTTTTGAAAAAACATTTCAAACTGATTCGGACACGGAAGATGTTTAGTTTTTTGAATTTTTAAACTAAAATAAATGAATCATTACCATAAAATGGCAAATAAAAGCTTAATGTCCGGAGAGATTGAACGTTGAAGTGATGGAAATTGAAAGAGTATATGGTAGAACCGGTCTTCAAGAGTTTATTGCAGAGAATATAATGAGGTATTCCGCTAGCACTATCGCTTATCATCTGAAAATTAAAATAATCAAAATTAAATCTCAATTCTAAACAAGTCAAAATATTAATCTTAAAAAACTTGTTGATTTAAAAATAACTTACATTTACTATTGTTTTTTTCAAAGTTTTTTTGTCTAAAGTCCAAGGGTCTTCGAAGCCGTAGAGATTCTCCCAGGTCTTGAAGCTCACTTGCTGGTTTCTTTCCACCAAAGCGTTTCCCTCGAGAATCAGGGATAAACCCCGGATTTTCACGAATTTCACCAATTTTTTGTTAACGTGTTTCATCCCGAGAGCCACTGCAATTGATAATTATTTTTGGAGTTAGTTAATTACTTACAGAATGATAATCCCTCATATTGGCAGTTCCCCGCAATGACGATTTTCTTCGGAGCTTCTTTCCTCAATTCATCCAGGGATTTTGGAAGAAAGTCTCCGTCGATCACGGGGGTCACAGGCAACTGCATGGATTCGAAAATATCCGTCATACCCACCATCGTGAGTCCCAATTTTTCTGCCGGAACTGTCATCATAAACTTCATTAAGGCTTCGTTATCGGATTTCGACCATTTTTCTCCGGATTTTTTAAATCCAAGTTCGATTGCTTTCTTTCTTGAATTTTTAGCTACACGACACTTTGGAGAAACAGACCAAATTGTTTCTGCGTTTCCGGCGAGGAGGATCATTCTGTCAAACAAGTCCCTACTGTATGGAGACAGGGACAGGAGGTCACAACTCACGGCACCGGCAGATTGACCGAATAATGTGATATTTTTAGAATCCCCTCCGAATCTGTCAATGTTCTCCTTGACGAATTTCAACGCCATGTACTGATCCCAAAGACCGTTGTTCCCTGGACAAGTCTCATCATTTGTGGAGAAGTACCCCAAGTATCCCAGTCTGTACTGTATTGTCACTACGATTACGTCCATGGAAACTAGATTTTTGCAGATCTTTGAGTAATGGTACTTCACTGCGGAGTCCATCACGAAGCCCCCTCCGTGGATATACACCATCACCGGAAAGCCATTCGAACCCTCTGGGGGACTCCAGTCAGGAGTCATAATATTCAGATAGAGACAGTCCTCACTTTTCCCTGTTTTCAACTCTATAGTATCCCAGATGAAGTCCTTCTGGATCGATCGGGATTTGTATTTGACAGCTTTCAAGGTACCATCCCAAGGATCCGGAGGTTGAGGTTTCTGAAAAACTACAGTATAAGGACTTTGAAAGCTTCGAAACAAATTTTTAAAATTTGTGGTTGTTGAATTATTTACGAAATACAGTAATGAAATAAAGTCACCTTGAACCTCAATTCTCCGACAGGTGGCTTTGCGAACGGAATCCCGAGGAAAACATTGGTGGATCTACCGTCCGGGAGGATATGATGTCTTCCTTGGACTTTGCCGTACTGAGTGTCCACCTCAGGGTGAGAGTATACGATGGCTTTTCTGGTCGATACAAAAGACCCCATGTCCGAAAAATGAGAGTTCACTGAAAATAAAAAGTTTAAACAAAGAAATCTTCTTACAATAGTTGTAAAGTAAAAAATTTTTAAATCTAAGATGAAAAATTATTTATCCTAATTTCCGAATTATAAGCCCAGACTTCTTTTTTTATAGCATCCCATAATTGAGCCTTTTGGGTTGTGGGGGACCCCATCATGTCTAGTATACAGTCCTCACTATCACGAGTGATTTGGCCACAAACACGGTGGGAGACCGTCTTCTTTTTCTCCTTAAACAGGATATGTTTTCCACTCTAAAGAGTATATCCATTGTCATTCACTAAATGGTAAACATCTGGTTGGGCAGGAGATGCAGAGGAATCTGGGGGATCGAACTTGTCACTCTTTTTTTTCAACTGACTGTTCCACGTACTACTCGATCATGTCATACTAACCCCGGGTTTATAATCTGGAAATTAGGGTACATGATTTTAAAAAAGAAGGATATTTTAGAGAATTTAGTATTGTATAAAGTGGATGGGATATATAGGAATATTAGGAGGTCATTCATGAAGGTTCGATACAGAAAGCTTAGAGAAATGACAATACAGAAGCAGAATCGGAACCAAAAATGAAGGAGAATAATGAATTGTTTTTATATAGGAAAAGAACAACTCCTCCCATAATTGATAGCTGATTTTTATACTTCGTTCTAAAACTTCGATTGCGGCTGAGGGCCGCATGACAAAGTGAAACGAAATAATTAATTTCTTGATAAATATGAGAGATTATCTCATATTATCCATGTAATAAAATCTTCGAAAACATTCTTCACTATATTAGAATCGCTCTAGAAGTTTTTGGAGATGAACCAGAAAAATCGAAAAAAACTATCTAGTAATCTAATAATATCCATAGATATCATAAAGGACTAATAAGATTTAATTAACAATTTATTACATAACAGTGTGTTTGATATCAAGAAAATGCCGTAACGATATTAACAAGAGTCATTATATATTTTCAAGATCTAGAAACAAAGTTTCTTTACTATATACACGATTAATTGTAGTAAATACACTTCCTCTTCAGTTTAAATGAAAAGTACACGGTCACTCTTATTCTTTATCTATAGCTTGTTATTATTTCGATAATTTTTTGCCTACAATGGACTTAAAAAATTGAACATGACTCATAATTTATTACTTTATGACATCTCTCAATCTCTGATCGCAATTGAAGATAAAAACTTACCTAAAAGTTAGAGTCTATCAAATAAGGCGAAAAAGGATGATTACATGATTTTAACTTGGAATTATTACTTTCATAATCTAAAAATACTGTGAAAATAGCAAATGTTGATGAAACTTACAGCTATTCTCTGAAGACGTAAGATAATAGATACCTAAATACCCCTCTTGAAATATTAATATTAACAAAATATACAATTCATTTTTTAAAATAAAAATGAAATAATCAATTTTGTAATTGAAAGTTGTGAAAAGTTATTTACATTTAGAAGGAGTATTAACTAAAGACGGTTATACTGCATTTATAAAAGAAGAAAAAGTTACCTTAACTAATAACGCTCCAACGTTTTTATTTGATAGAGCAAGTTATAGTCTAAATGGTAATCAAATTGAAGACATTTATGATCCTGGAAGAGCAAGTTTAATTAAGGGAGTTTTGAGTTATTCACTAAATTTAAGTAAAAACAAAACATTCGGTTGGATTTTAAAAGATTCAACAGAATATAAAATTACTAAATATACAGAAATAAGAAAGGGATATTTATCATTTTGTATTCCACTGAGCCATATATTCGGATTCCCAGAATGGTATAAAAAAATTGGTTTTTGGAGTAAACCATACACTGTCATTATATAAGAACTCTAGTAGCAATAACGTTATTTACTCAAGAGACCCTAATATATCTGCAAGCATTACAATTACGGAATTGAATTGGGTGATTCCAAGATTAACACCAAGTTTAACGGTGCAAAACAAACTGTTAAAGATGTTCGATACTAAAAAGGTATTTTCTCTACCATTCATATCGAGACAGTTCGAAGACAACAATGTACCAATGGGGAACAAGGACTTCACATGGAAATTAGGAACCAAGTATGAGAAGATTAGATATTTAGTGATTGGCTTCCAAACTGATCGAAAAGATAATTATTGTAATGCAGCTGCAATTCCATCACTTCCAAAGTGTCTTATTTATAGCTGATACACTGTCTTTGTCGAATAACACCGATTAAAATGAGAGGATTCATTCCTTACTCGACTTGTGATTGATAATAATTTGCTTACCGAACAACATTGCTTTATTAAAAAGAGATCATTCATTTTTGATATGTAAACCATTAATGTTTTTGTCTAAAAACATTTTATCAAAATGAGAGAATAATTTATCAACATTCATGGGCAATTGCCGTACTTCGTTTCAGGAAAATAATTCTAAAGAATTTCTTAATAAATGGTAATTTTCATTTATAACTAACATTCAACGACTCAACTTTTGAGTATTCTCAGAAACTGATCTAGTATCTTTGATAATGATGATGACTATATTGTTAGTTAATTATTTTACTAAAGAAAACGTTAATTAATATTTTTGTTGAAAGCGAGAAGAATTTTACGCAACTCCCCAATGTCAATTGAGTAGAAAAGTTTACTATTTGTAGTATTTATATCTATTTTACTCTTAATTTCTAAATAGCCATTTAATTTATAACTCCTATTTTGAACTTCTTGCGCAAAAACTCTTGAGAAAGAGAATTGTCGGCATGAAAGTCGAGCTTTAACTCGGCTGATCAAAGTACATTCAAAAGATAGACCCCGCCCAGTGGCCGACGTCTCGGAACACCCGATCAACTGTCCTAATGAGAGGCTTGCTCTCCCCTCGATATCCTAGATACTTGCGTTTCTAATAAACTCTAGAAAGTATGTGTCATCCACAGTAGAACCCCATAGAAGCACTGTTATCAGGCTCCACCTTGAACATTTATATAACTCTTTCCATACTCTGCAATTTTAGAAAGAACACAGAACTGAGAAACAGATCAATAAAAGCGAAAAGATGCACATTTGGTTCTTCATTTTCCTTTTGTATATCGCTTTGACTTGTATTCAAGCTTGGCCTATGTGCTGGCGTGGAAGCGGTGGTGATACAGTATGGTCCATAAGTTAGGAACTATGGGCCATACTGTAAGTGTCAACGTATTGTTAATACTTATACCAACCAATACTATAGAATCGGACATTGCGAAGGGTTTACTTTGACATGTGTCTGCAAGCCAAAATGTGAATATCAAGTAGTATATAACTACCATTTCCGGCACACTCTCTGCCCCCTCCCCTCCCGAAGGGAAGATATGGGGTATTGCATGTGATTTGGTAATTAAATATTTTTATACGACTTTCCAGTGCTCTTTAGCATCAATGAAGAGGTTTATATTATTTTATACAATCCGATCAGTGTTTAACTATTTCTAATCACTTGAATCTAGTTACTTTCACAATTTTCTTGATTGTAAATGTTTATTAAAAAGTTAAATCCATTGACAAATTACGACATTACAAAATTAGCTAAAGAATTAAAGATAAAGAATTCTAGAGGAGTATTCACAATAGATATTTTTCCAAGTAATCCTTGGGATAAAGAATGTGGAGTTGTAAATTTGGATGAGAGTAAAAATAATGGGACTTATTGGGTTTGTTACTACCGTAAGAATAAAAGCATATGTTACTACTTTGACTCTTTTGGATAGTCACTGAAGTCAAAATTTTTCTTTAAGTGCAGAGCGTCGATTTCACCGTTCTCTCTCATATCTTTATAAATTATAATGCAAAGTACAAGCATATTTGTTGCTTTATAAAGAGATGAAGTTTCGTACTGTTACATTTTCATTCGTTGATTAATGGTATTCTTCCTTCTTCCGGCTTTTCTTTAAAATAAAAATAAAGAGAAGACAGAGTGTTTCCAAGCATGACAGAAGTAATAATTCCTGCAGGAATGAACAAATACTGATCAATTGCTATTTGATATGTGTAGAAATATAAAATCACAATGTAAAAAATTCCGACTAAAGTAGTAAGTCCTGACGAAATCATGCTGACAAGAGTAGATCCTGTACTAGCAAATAATTTTTTTGCTATCAGAACCGGAGTACTGGTTGAACTATTTTCGTCTACTTTCATTATTGCGGTAATTGCCAGAGAGAGAAAAAATATAGCATTTATTGATGTGAGTTGACTGCTGATAGAACACTCCAAATTTTGAGAGCCGACGAACATAAAAAATAGATATGTACCAATTCCCCAGAGAACAAAAATAATGTTTGTGTGTAAAGAATTTACTGTAATAGGTGAACCATCATTTGATCTGCGTCCAGATAATTGTGATAAACAAAGGAGAAAAATGCCGTGTATTGCAAGAACATGTACACCAAATTTATATCTCCATGGATTATCTAATACTTCTTTGTTGTATTTTCCGCCTAGATAACCACGGTTCACTAATGATCCCGAACCATATAGTAAAAATAACATTATTATGTGGATCCCTGTAACCAAAGCGTAATTGAAAGATCCTAACACATGACGATATGTTTCTCCGATTAATACAATCGTAATCTTGATGGAAATGACAAATGTGATGAATTTGAAGAACCATTGTAGGAAGGATATTACAAATAATTCATCATAGTTGTAGAACGAATGATGGTATATGATTTCCACTGCATCTAATATAGAAATTGATACCAATGCGATTACGAGTCTTCCTATTGGATAGTTGTTATTCCTCGGTTGGTTATAGCGAAGTTCATCTCCCTAAAATTCACACGGTTGACATAAATCTTCTGTTTATAAAATTACCAAGTCATTATATCCTGTCTTTAATTGTTGATACAGATTACTGATAGCGGTTAATGCTCGTGATTCTAACTTTACCATGAATACTATATCTTTCCCACAAATCAGAAAGAATATACAAGTTAAACTCCACAGAAAACCGCAATACTCCATTTGATTAGAGGTATTTTTTATTAAAAAGTCGATGACATTCATTTCGTCTACTTTGAACCCTGGGATTTCACTGGAGATAAGCATAAATCCCACTAGAAATTGGACAAATATGACGGGTGCCAATAGACATACATGCAACACCCCAAATAAGAAAACTTCATGTTCAAAACTGAGTACGTCACACATCAGCCATAATCCGAAAAATGAATGAATGTATGATTTGAAACCTGTTTTGGGTTCAGATTCCTTATATGTACCTGTGTAATATCCACACGCTTTTAAAAAACGGTAGAAGATGGATAAATCCAAATGTAGTTGTGGGACAAAGATAAATATAGAAAAAATCCAGTACCAAATAATGATGTGCTTTCCATCTTGAATAAATCCACTGAGCGCTTTAATGCCATAGTAGGCAGTTATGGCATTGGTTGCCAACACAAGACTTATTTGAAATAATTTTTGAAAGAAGGAATGCATCTCGTTGACTGCAGGAAATGCTGACAGTAATATACCAAGCCCAGCTTTTTAAAGCTATTATCAGTCCTTATCAGTATTGTTCCGGGTCTTTGAAGTTCTTTTTGAAAACCTGAATCAGAATTATTGATGACAGACACAAATAAATCACGAAACTTTTCTTAATTAATAAATGACGATTTTCATTTTACAATTAAGATTCAACGATTCAATTTTTAAATACTCATTCCCACAAGAGTTTTTGCGTAAGAAGTACAAAGTAGGAGTTATAAAATTGGATGGTTATCTAGAAATTAAGAACAGATTAAATGATCAAAATAATAATGATGATAAATTGATTTCCTCAAACTCTTACTCAAGTAATAACAGCAAAATCGATAATATTTTTATAACATGTAATTTCATTGAAGATTGTTACATTAATAAAAAGATGTTAAATTCAATCTATGGATTTAGAGCTAATGAAAAAATCGAAATAGAACCAAAGAAGATTATTTATCATGAAGTAACTAACAGACCAAATAAAATTAATTTAAAATTTGTAGATATCAACAATAATTTGATTAATTTTAAAAATATTAACATTTTTATTGAATTGGATTTGAAAGAAGTATAGGAAAATTTTATTATTTTTCAGAATACGGAGGAATTGTCTTAAATCCAGAACCTGTTACGTTTTTTCCTACTAAATAATCAATGAATTCTTTATTTTTCTTTGTTAATTTCTTTTTTCTAGGCTTTTTTGATGAAAAGTTATTTTCATCTTTATTTTGGTTATCAATTGTTTCGTGATCAATATTATTATTAATCACAGGTTGATTTTTTTCACAGTCATCATGGACTTTTATCAACTCGATTTTATCACCAGTAATTTCGTCTAATAGTTTATATTTATTATTTCTTTCATTCATCGAAAATACCAACATCATTTAATATATTAATTTTTTAACTCTTATTTAATGAGAGAACAGATGGAAAGTTAGTTAAACTTGCCTTCCTTTTAACTTTAAGAGATTTCATTTCTATTTTTCACTTGGAACTGAATCATCTTCAATTGAGACTAATTTAATTTTACTTTGATCCCTTTTATTTAAAGTAAACTGTGGTGATATAATATAAATAAATAATCTACCAATAAATATATAAACCAATATTGTGGCAATTGTCACATAAATTCTCCAGTATTTTAAATAATAAGATTCGAATAAATTATCCAAATCGTTTAAGATTTCATGAGGTATCACCGAATTTTGCTCGTTTTCTTTTAATTGTATTTCAGCATTTGATATTTACTGGAACTCTAGTTTCTATGTACAGTCATCTTTAATTGCTTCATGATTAAAATCATATAATCTTAAATTTAAAAAATGATAAGCTATAATCAGTTCATTTGTTCAACTCATAACAAACAACTTCCGAAATGATGACAAGTCACAGATAAAGGGGACCATATACATTTTCTTCTAAAATGAAATAAGAAAAATATATTAGGGTGTTACAAAAAACGTGTGGTTTGAGAGTTAACTTTGAAACTTTTTCTGGAATTTCCTGGTGAGACCAAAGAAATTCTAGAAAGTCCTACTAATTGCTCGAGACCTTGGCGATAGGATATAAAAGGATCCGACGACCGCCAGTTGTTAATTTTAAAAAAATAAACTTAAATTTCTTTGAAGAAATCGCACGTTTTTGTACACTCTAATAGTATTTTCACTCTCCCCCACTTCATTATTTCTGACGCACCTATTCCCCCTCTAGCTATTTTCACAATTTTCTTGATTATAATGGCAAAAAATGTTTATTAAAACCTTGAAACCATTGACAAATTACGACACTATAAATATAGCAAATAAATTAAAGACAAAGAATTTCAAAAGAGTATTTATGAGGGATACTCTTCCAAAGAAGGTTAATGATATAGAATGTGGTCTTAAATTTAGATATAAGTAAAAATAATGGTTTCATTAACAAAAGGAGTTACTTTGGGCAAGCATAAGCGTCGAGATAGACGTTGTCCCAGTTATCCGGTTGAGGATTACTCAAATCTGTCCAAGTAATGAAGTTATCTGTGTATTTTTTTAACAGTGTTTGATTCACATTTAGTCCCATTAAGATAAAAGTTAACTTGAATCCATTATTTTTAAGGTGGTTTACAACATCGTCAGCTCCCTCGTAATTCGATGGAGAAGAGGTATCTGAGACAAATACCAAAGCTCCAATAGGGGGTTTTGGAAGCGTAGTTAGTTGAATGTAACTAGAATAAATTGCATTCAAAGAAGCATTCAGACTGAAATTGCCGTTCTGAGTTGTTGAGTTCATTTGACTTTGAATGTAAGAGATCGGATAAGGATCATACCAGTTCGCTATACTTCCATTCATACTTACAAGTTGAACATGTTCTGCATGATTCATTTTCGAAATAGCATTTGAAACAAAATTCAATTGATTTTGGAAATCGGTAGGAGAGAGAACATTGGAAGAATCAAGGGCAAAAGAGATCCAACTCTTGCAAGGTTTAAAGACAGGAGTACCGCCTTCGCATTTGAATCCTTGTCTAATGGAAGAAAGCATAATAGAATTATTGGACCAAAGAACAACATTCAATCCATTAACCATTTCGTAGTATGTTGTATCGTTTTTTGTTGAATAAATCAAAACCACCGTGACTGTGCCTCCAATGACTGTGAACTGATTTACTAATACTTGAACATCATGAACTTCAACAGCATATAGATCACGTGTAGTGAAAACAACAGCATTAATTGGGACTCCATCATTGTAATTAAAAATCCCAAGATTGAGAATACTTTGAAGTGAACTGAAATTATCAATTTTTAATTAAATTTAAAAAAACTAGCTCACTCATTAAATGCTGGAGGATCATCACCAAATATCCTCAGAGCTATAACAGCATTGCTAAGATCATTTATGGATTGTGCTATGGGATAGTAGTAAGTAGCCTTATCACTTGCCGCCATAAATGGAGCTAATTCAAGATCTTGTGGGAATAATTGATTTACAACTTGACCACCGATAAAGTTCAGTATATCAGAGAAATGGTAAGCGCTTAGATAATAGTTTATATTGAAAGGGATATATGCTTTACAGACTAATGGAGAGGCAGTTGTTGTAGTTAAAGATATGGCTGATATTGCAGACGAGGAACTGGGATTTTGTGTTGTAGTCGCTTCAATTTCAGAAATCTCACAAATGAAGGAATACGATGTAGAGCAATTATCGTTGTACCACAACCCTTTCATATCCACAGAAACACAACCATTAGCTTCCGTCTGATTCGCTGGTTCTCTAGGAGCCCAATTAGAATAAGTTATATCTAAATAGTCGTCTATGTTCCCCCACCCATCTGGAAATTTGTACACACCAATCCAGAACCGTGGACTTGTGAAATTTTGCTTTGCTTGATCTGAAAAAAAAACATTAACAGATATTTCTTGAGCCGAATTCACCAGTAAGATAATCATTAACTGTTTCATTGGGAACTGAAACTAAAGAACCATTTGAATTCTCACAAGCAGAAACTGCATTAAGGAAACTGTAATTATCGTTGCTAAACAATAAACAATTCCACTTTGGCTCTGATTCGAAGACGAATGGATTACAGTTGAGCTGTATTGAAAATAAAAATAAAATCAGAGATGAAAAAACAACAATATTCATTATCAAGTTCCAATCATATTGACCTCGATTGTGCCCAGAAATGAATGCCAAATAGCTGCTGATAAATTTTTATTCTTCCATTTTATGACAAGTTGACGTAAATCGTTTGTGATTTTTGTTTTCATCGAATTCTTGAAATATCTATACTTATTAATTATCAAATTTTGCGCAAAAAATACTGACTAAAAAAAATTGAATCATGAAATAACAGTTTTTCTAGTAAATAGTTTTTATTTTCGCTAATTTTTACACTTTTTAATGAATGAAGGAAATCACATTTTCGATAATGACCAAGGTCTATTGTTCGCATATCAAATTGTTTAGTGTTTTGGGAAATAAAATTTATTGCTTTATAACTTTTCGAGAACCAGCTATCACAAACATTGATTACGTTATTTTATATTAAAGGTTCATTTAAGTCAGGTGCCTGTTATTTTTAAAGCGAATTTAGTTCTGAAAAAGAAACACATCAAAATAAATTCTGAATTTGTTATTTCAAAGAATTCTTCTATCAAAAATTGAATGAAGATTTTCAAAATAAATCTCTCACATTCTGATTCCGAAAGACCCTAGTTTCTTATAAGGTCTACTGTTCAAATTGGTTCTCGAAAAT
>VOSG01000655.1:0-14802 GCA_009761265.1 Halicephalobus sp. NKZ332 | reverse complement strand
ACCTGACCTCTGAGTGTTGTCCGGAGAGATCTTGACATAAACTCCAGCTCCGATCTCTTTCCATTCAAAAACCAAGTTCTGGAAATCATCTCCAAATGGGTTGTTGACACTTTGAGAGGACTTCTGAAGCTTGATCGACTTGTCTCCACTTTGGAAAGATTGACTCGCGACATAGCCAGTGTTTTCGGGGAAGTAGCAAATGGGAACAGTGTTTGGTTCTACTGCATCGTCCCATACACATCCATTGGAAGTACAATAATCCTTAGTTTTGTTTCTCGCTGGAGCACAATCAATTCTCTTGTTTACTGGGATATCCCCAGAAGAGAGAGAAATTAAAAGAAGGAAAATAAAACTGAGCAGCATTATCCTTCACTTATCGAAAAGGTTAATTGACATTCATTTAAGAGCAACATGTAGAAATGGAATGAAAGTGATAAGATCAAATTGAGCATTTTTATTGATCAGTATGCTTGTCGAGAAACGGATTTGCATTCCAATGACAGTAGCTTATTAGGGAAGTTAAAAATCAAGTAAACATTATCGATCGAAGAAAGTCAACTTCGAAAAAGTGCGCTAAGAAGATCAAAGACGATTTCATTAACGAAGGGATTATGAAAACTGTCTGAAATGATCAATCAATTTGCGAACTCCTTTGTCGGGAGAAGTAATGAATACAAAGGTAGGTTTATTTTTGAGGATCTTCACAGTAATTTTCGTGTAGAGAAGCGAATTAATTTAGAATTTATTTAATTCGAAATCAGTAAATTAGAAGAGAGCAGAATTTTCTGAACTTAATTGAAGAAGATGGAAAGTTAACCAGGAATTGCTTTTATGAAAATCCAAAATAATTCTTTTCAGAAATGTTATCTCTCGAAAAACGTGCAATTTTCAAATTTAAAACTTGTTTATTTCCATCTACTTTTTAAATTTAACTTTTAATTTCCAAAACCACCTCTTATTGCATCTCTATCAGCGGATTTCAGTGGTACAACGATGCTTCAGAGAACTTCCGAAAACTTCCTCGAGAAAGAGCGGCCCAAGTTGTCAACCGAGTCCGCGACAAGTGCACCACCGAAGAAGTCTGGAAATCCGTGAAAAGATTCATCCCCATTCTGGATTGGCTCCCGAACTATGACTGGAAAGGGAGTTTTTTCAGCGACATGAGCGGGGGACTTTCGATGGCTGTTCTGGCTGTTCCCCAAGGAATCGCTCTTGCCGGGATCGCTGGGGTCGAGCCTGTTTATGGACTTTACACGTCCATATTCCCAGCGTTCCTCTACATGTTCTTCGGGAACTCCAAATACACAGCTTTGGGAGGATTCGCCATTTTGTCTCTGATGACGAAACAGGCGATAAACAAAGTCACGGTATTGTCTGCGACGAAATATAATTGCACCCATCTTATTAACGAAACAGCTTTATTGTTCAACGAAACGGATTACATCGACTTGGTTGAATTCAACGAGTCTCTTCTGCATGATAATTTTACAAATATTAAACAAGTTGTGACGGAAGAATGGACTCCGGGATACAAGGAAGCCAAACCCATCCACATTGCCACGACGATCATGTTCATCAGTGGACTTCTCCACATACTGATGGGGATATTCAGACTGGATTTCTTGTCTAGCTACTGTTCAGAGCAGATCATGAGTGGATTCGTCGTCGGCGGAAGTGTTCATGTGTTGTTCGCCCAAATTCCTGATGCGATAGGAGTGCAATTGTCCTCGGAAACAGGAATGTTTTATCTGTATGGCGTAAGTTCTGTTCTTAAATTTACTGAAAAAGAAAAGTGGAAAGTAACAACTTTCTCGAAATCAACTGTTATCCTTTAAAAAGATCTCAACTTCAGCGACTATTTGATATAATCGAGTCCATCAATGACATTCATATTCCAACGCTAGTCACTTCTCTCTGCTCAATCACCTTCCTCCTTTTTTCCCAGTACATTCTCCATCCGTGGCTAGCGAACATTTTCGATTTCCCTATTCCTTACGAATTGATACTTGTCATCGTTGGTATTACTGCTACAAATTTTGCGGACTTATCTACCCATCACTCAATCAAAGTAGTTGGAAATATCCCGACGGACTTTCCCCCTCCGGCACTGCCGAGATTTGACTTGATTCCTTCCATCTTTGTGGATTCCTGCATGATTGCGTTTGTCTCTGTTGTCGTGCATCTGACAGTGGTCATTATCGCTAAACAGAGATACCACTACAATTTCGAGAACTGGAGGGTGGGTTTCGGATTGGATATTTGTATGAGGTTGATTTTTAGGAATTGTACTCTCTTGGATTCGTCGGAGTATTCTCCTCTCTCTTCCCGGTGTTCCCTGTGACCAGTGTATTTGCCCGATCCGTTGTTGGAACTGCTGTCCGAAATAGCACTCAAATGACAGTTTGTTTCTCGTCTCTGGCACTTTTAACAGTTGTTCTCTACATCGGACCGGCTCTGAAGTACCTGCCAAAATGCGTTCTCGCCTCCATGGTCATTGTCTCTCTCATTAGCTGCTTCAGGAAGGTGTGCGAGGCCACAAAACTCTGGCCCACATTCAAATGCGATTTAGTGAGTTTTATGGGGACTTTATATATGAAATTACGCTGTTACAGTTGATCTTCGTCATGAGCATGGTGTTGACCATTTGCCTTGAAATGTCCACTGGATTGTTGTTTTCCGCAGTCTTTGCCGGGTTCACTGTGTTCGTGAGAGATCAGCTCCCTCGCCATCACATCCTGGCGAAATCCGATGACACTAGGGATTACAAGGAGACATCGAAGAAGGACCTCGCTTATGTGGAAGGTAACGTCTGTGTTCTGAGATTCGATGGTCCCCTCATCTTTGCCAGTGTCGAGAAGTTCTCCAAAGTCGTCAGGTCCTCCATTAAGATGTGGGAGAAAAGAGATGCGAACACGATAATCACGGACAAAATGGGGTTCAAGTGGAGGGTCCGAGGACTCCGTGCTATGCTCGTCATCGACTGCAGCGGATTCAACTACGTGGATCACTTGGGATTAAATACATTAAAGAGGATCTACAAGGATCTGGAAGGGGAAGGGGTAGTCACGAAGTTTGCTGCTCCGAAAGTTCAGTTGGCAAAAGTCTTTCAAAAATCTGACTTTTATAACCATATTCCGAGAGAAGCTGTCTTCGATAACGTCAGAGTCGCTGTTCACATTTGCGAAAGGCAGTTTGCGGCGTATAATAAAGGGAATGTGAATCAAAAATGAAGTGATCATTCTTTTTTGTGACTATCAGTCAAGAATCACTATAAATATTTATTTTTGAACCTTTATTCGGAGTTTGTATCCTTGGAAACTTAACTGAAGTATTCGTTTCTCCGATTTTTAAATAGCTTAATCTTTTTAAGATTTATTCATCGTCCTAACATGGAGATAATGTCTAACATTTTGATAAAATAGCAATGAATTTAATGACAGACAAGTAGGAGATGGGGACATAGATATTGTGAAGTTTTAAGATATCTTAATAAAAAAGAAACTGATTTAATTTCGCGGCTTCTACTGAAATTCTTAAAAGTTTAATTAGAAACATAAACAGAAGTTGTGATAACTCGGTCTGAGTGTTGTTGGCAATGAATACAGATATCATTTGCAGTAAGAAAATGTTTATTCGATTGTCCAACAGTTAGTATAAAATACTATTAACTCAATCCCCACTTCGACTTTATAATTTGGCCAATGATAATACATGATTAAGACCGAGATTCAGGATATACCCATGTTTCTCCGTGATCTACTGTAAAGGCTTCACCGATCTTTTTGCCTTTCGCCTTCGCTTTTTCGTAATCTCTCATGAACAGCTCGCGCGGTTCGTCGTACGGTTCAGTCGATCCCATTTCGTAGGTTCCCCAGTGAATGCCAATTGAATATTCAGCTTTAACCAGGCGATGTATCTCGATGGCTTCTTCGGTATTGATATGTTGGGACTTCATGAAGTCACGAGGTTTATAGCATCCGATGGGAATGGCAGCAAGGTTGAAAGGTCCGTATTTGTCTCCGAGCTTTCTGAACTCGTCTTCACAAAAACCAGTGTCTCCAGTGTAGTAGAACTTGTGATGTGGTCCTATGATGGCCCAGCCACACCAGAGACTGGTGTTTTTACCACATTCTACCCTCAAGCTCCAATGTTGGGCCGGGATACAGACAATTTCAAACTCTTTATTATTCTTTGAGAATTGAATTGACTCGCCCCTGAAGTTCAGAAAACGAATAAAGATATTAAATTTTAAAATGTTTACCAAATCAATTCACGAGCTTTAGCTCCAGGGATTCTGCTCTCCATCCATCCCTTTAGTCCCACTGGAACATACCATATCATGTTCGGAAATCTTTCAGTGAGGCCCTTAACGGTGTTTTTGTCAAGATGATCGTAGTGATTGTGACTAATAACTGCGAAATCGAGTGTCGGATAATCTTCAATTGTGCACGGTGGAGGTCTGTAGCGCCTCGGCCCGGTAAAGGAAATTGGAGAAACTCTGGGGGAGGTGACTGGATCCGTGATGAAATTAATTCCATTCATTTGCACGAGTACTGTGGCGTGACCTAGCCAAGTAGCCTTGAGTCCAGATGTTTCGGAAAAATCAGGGAGACGGATAGGAAGTGTTTTTTCTAAGACTTTGTCTTCCGGGAGTCCAGGATAGTCATTATTGAAAACTTTCCATTTCACAGCATCCACAGCACCAGGCAGACCGTTCCAACATTTGAAGGATGGTGGATTCTCATAAGTCACTCGATTTATCAACCAACGAGATATCACCGGCTGTGCGAAGTAGTTTTCCGAGGACTCGGACGCTGATCTATCGACATTCATTTTTTCTTTCGACATGTTTCTGGCTATTAGCAGTTAATTATTAGCAAATTAAAAAAATAGAGTGTAAACACGACCGAGTACCATAAATTGGCAGAAGTTATCGGATAAATTTCTTTGCACTCAAGAATACAGAAATCTTGAAAAATAGGAATTACATAATTAAGGATAATTGAATTTGTAGTTTCTTAGTACTAAAAGAGTACGAGATAAATTTTGTCATCAATACAACACTATCAGGAGTGAGAGTGCACGTTAAAAAATACAATTCAAAATAGTGCTTAAACGAATCAATTATCACATCAAAGAAGTGAATTTGCAATGTTCTGAAGAAAAGCAATAGTCTGAAGTTTTCTGACTATATTCATAATCAATAATAAAATATCCACCTGCATTAATCAATCGACAGCTTATAATTCTTCATGAGAAACGTTTGCGACAGAGAGACAGATAACCTTTTTTGTGCGGATAGTTTTCAATCAATGGCTTTAAATTCATTTCTCGAAGTTCATAATAGTGGACATGGGCAGAAATAGCGACACACAAATAGACAACTAGCGCGCTCGGAACTAAAATACAAATAGTTATTTGGAATTGGTAATAAACGTACTTGTCACTAATTCACATGCACTGAGAAACACTCAGGGGATGCAAAATAACTTCTTTTTTAATTTCTGTGAATCATAGAACCAGAAATTTCTAAAGAACTCACTTTTTTGGTATAAAATATTGAGTTACTAGACAGAATATCCATAAAAAATTATTAGCTATGACGATGATTGCAAAGAATACTTTTTAAATATTACGCAATTATAAGGAAGAAAGAGTGAGAATTTATTTACACAAGACATTGCATCACGCTATGATTTCACTTAATAAAAAAGCATTTGGAACTACAACTCCATGCTCCGCTTGCTACTTTAAAGGGCTTTTTATCCAAAACATGATCAAATTCATTCATTTAGGTAACGAAAAAAATAATTAAAGAAAAACTATCGCTAAAAGTGTGTGCAATTGATAAAAGTAACCTGATAGTGTCATCAGTTGCGAGTCTTGTGGGAGAATTTTATTTCATGACGAAAAATTCATGCATCAAATAACTTGAACTGATTGACAATTAATTGAAGCTATTTTACTAATTTATTAGGTTCAGAACGAAATGTTATATAATTAAATATTGGCGCTGAAATAATTGTATTTGTATACCTATGTAGAAATTTATAGGGTTAGTAACCTCGTGGTTCAGAGGATGAGATGGTGACTAGTACATCTCGATATAACGTGGAGATTATAGACCCTTACTTTTCAGACATGTGCTGAGGGATCTTTATTTCTTACACAAGCATCGAGGATTGAGAGGAATAACGAGCTGACTCGTTTTTCGTTGATCAGGCAATTCTGGGACGTCGGTCTCTGGGCGGTGCTTAATTGAACCGAAGTCGTTGTTCAGGTCAAAACCTGTTTCCAATAATTTACATGGTTTACACTTGTTTAATATCTGTTGAATCGCTTACTCAATATGGAAAAGCCGCGATAGGTCCGAAGATATCGATTCCTTGTTCTTTAACAGCAGCTTTACCCTCTCTACTTCTTAAACTGTTCATCATCGAATCTAAGGAAGATACTCCATCATCATTTACGACGGTTACATGAATAATTTTACCGGGACTGGAAAAAATGGTCCAGTGCTAGAATGAATTATTTGGTAAAACTTCCAAATTTTGTAAACATACACAATAACCAACTGAATTGAAGACGATAATGTCTCCATGCTCCAGGAAAAAATGATCCACCATTTTCCTCTTTTGAAATTTAGCTCAAACTGAATACAAAACAACTATGAATGATAGAATGCAGTTCTCCAGTTACCAATATACTTGTTCTGTATTTATTTCATTGTTCAGTAGATAAGGACAAACTTTAAGTGAGAATGGTTTTTGATGAAAGAAACTCAGTTTAACGGGATGCAATACTGAATTACATGGTTTTTTTAAATGATCGATACCTTCTCTCGAACAAAAACGTTTTTAAAATATTTTAAAGAAGTATGGGAGAAAGGGATATGATTTGTCGAATGTAAAATAATTGAAAGGTAACATGATTTTCCATGGGAAATTTTTTACACCTATCAAATTATCTATCAAACGAGAGCACTGGTAAACACATATTTTCGACCATGGGTGGATTAAACGTGATTGCGGTGCTCGATGTTTAGCATTATGAACTTTATTTTAAAAATAATTTGTTATCTTTATCTAACACAACTATTATAAAGAAATTCAGGGAGATTAAGTGAAATTCATTGGAGATGTTCGGACAATAGAGTTGAGGTACTGAATTTTTCTACACCACATACTTTAAACAGCATTTGTTTCTTTATCTTTCCAAATAATAATCTAATTATGAGCAAATGGGCTCTGACAAAATCGTCGTTACCAATAGTCATCATCTTTGAGTTCACGGCACTTTTTATCAATAAAGGCTTGAACAGAACCTAAGGTCAGGAACTGCTCGTAATGAACAATGTCATGCCCGTCGACGATGACTCTGACAGCATACCAAACCATCTAAAGTAAGTGATTATATTTAAATCCAATGAGAAAAACTAACAGAGGTTGTGATAATCACGAAGTATCGGCCTCGTGCAGTCTTCCCCCACACTCTCTCAGCGGCTTCAGAACCTATATTTTCGACCGCGAGTATGTTTTCCACGTATTCGCGGAAGTCTCTTGTAATACTCTCTGAATGAAGACTAGGATATAAATCACTGACTTCTCTATAAAGACGGAAAGAATTCTGGATGATCTTTTTTATGTTGAACTTACTTTTGTGGCATTCCTACCAGTAGATCACCATGTTTTTTTTCACGAAATTCTTCGGCACTCGAACGCAAGTAAAATTCATGTCTTTCAACAATGGCGTCCTCTATGATGACTCTGACAGCGTACCAGAGGACACTGGAAAGGACAATTGCGAAGTTTTTTCCGTCTGGAGTTTTCCCATAGATTCTTTCCCCGGCTTCTTGACCCATTTTTTCGTCGATGAGGATCCGGTTGACTCGGCCTTCCCAGGAAATGTTCGGTGCCATTTAGAAAATAATTTTCGAGAAAAATAAGCAGCAGGTCGTGTGATGCTGAAAAAGAAGTTATGTGATTTCGAGAGGTTTTTTCTTATCGAAAAGAGTGCACTGCACGTTATCAAAAAAAACTCATTTAATACGGATGTTTATGTAAGCATGGCAAAGTAGATCTTAACGATCTGTCTTACATTGAGCCAGAAATATCTATTATTAGTACACTAAAGAGTATATGATGTTAAAGTATAAGAAAAAACTACTCATGACAGATATTTTCTAGTCATTACAATAGAATTTCTTAATGTAAAACTACGCTTAAGGAGAAATGTTTTTGTAATTTTTATCATGTAATGCGTGAACCTGAAAGAATTACGGGTAGATCAAATCTTCTCATGAAATTTCTTGATCGACCTTCTCTGCATCAAGAGCAGAAGATTAATTATTGATAAAAATCATGTAATTTATTGATTAATTGTTCCTTTAATAAATGATAAAGTTGTGCTGAAATTTCTTCCAAACGTGTGTAGGAATATAATAATATCGAGTGATATATTCTCTTTGTTTCTTTTTGCTTTTAATTCAGCAGATATAAAGAATAATAAGGACTAAATAAATTTATATTCAAGGATACCAAGCGATTATCAAAAATGAGTGAGTTAATCCCAAAAACAGGAGATCTCCTTGTCTTTAATGGCGTTGGTTACTGCGTATGTTTATGTTTTGAAGCTTTTACTAAATAGTCGATTTCAGCATTGGGCTGTTGTTTCTAGTCCTGGGAAGATTATTCATGTAACTTCTGCAAATAACGAACTTTTCTTGGTAGCAATTGCAAATGGTTTGAGAAATGATACTACCGTTAAGGAAGAAGAACTCGACTTTTTGGGAGTAATTAAAGGTGCTATTCAATTCATGCATGTGGATAACAGTCTCGACTCCCAACTTGATCCTCTTCCTGTCGATGAAATAGTCAGTAGAGCTAGAAGCAAGGTAAATTTCATATATAAAAATTGCTTTTTCCACTAATTCCAGATCGGACCATGGGATTATGATGTTGTGAAAAACAATTCTGAGCACTTTGCTAAATGGTGTCGTTATGGAGAGACAATCTGTCAACAACTGCCTTATGCTTATAATACTGGCCACAGTACTGGAGCAGGAGTTGGTAGTATCACACTAGGTCCCGCAAGAGTTCACCTCCCAAACGTTTACTCGAAGGAAGTGGATGAAGATGGCAGAAGAGAGATTGGAGGTGGCGCTCACCTTGCTGGTGCTGAGCTTGCCTTTATAAGAGCCAACGTTGGAGTCGGTGGAAGAGTTGGTGCTCAGAAAAACAGCAGCGGATTAGGTTTCACTGCCGAAACTGAATTTGCAGAAGCTCGTGTTGGACCAGTTGATGCGAAACTTGGATTGGGAGTCTCCACTGGTTTCCACAACAATGAAAATGGCGTAGGTGCCGAAGTCCTCGGAACAGGATTTCACATGGGTAAAGACGGAATTGGCCTCAGTTTGCTCGGTTCCAAACTCAAATTCTCTTGGTGAAAATAATTCCGCAGTGATTACTTTATTGTAAACTAATAAGCATTGTATAATTTTCTTTGGTAGAAATTTTCACCAGGAAGAATGCGTTGAACAGAGACAGTCTCCGAATAAGCTGGAGGTAGGAGAAGGATCAAACTTATTACTGACAGTAGAACTAAGAATTATAATTTTCACTTTATTTTTATACAAATATCTTCAGAATCATTAGTTCTAAATAAATTTACACCTCAATATCTCTTTTTCATATTACATACAAAAGGCTCTGGTTGAACGGTTCCTCCGATAATTCTCGTCAAGTCCGGGGGATTGGCTGGATCTCGAGTTATCTGGAAAAGATTGTTTTATAAATCTCTTACACAAAGCACTTACTTCCAGTTGGTTAAAGATGTTTCCTATGAACAGGAACAACTCCAATCTCGCTAGTCCTTCTCCGAGACACGATCTCTTTCCGACTCCGAACGGCATGAGTTCCTGGGGCTGGAAGAACTTCCCATTCTTGTCCAGGAACCTCTCTGGCTTGAACTTTTCTGGTTCGCTGAAGTACCTCTCATCTTTCAATACAGTTCCAATATGGTGAATAATGGTGGTATCGGCTGGGATCTTATAACCGTGGATCACAACGTCTTTGATTGTCCTGTGTGGGACGTTCAAGGGAACCAGATTACAGTACCTCTGGGTCTCGGCAACAACTGCATTCAAATAATTCAACTGAGCTTTGTCGTCTGTAGTGATCAATCTATCAGATCCGATTACTGCATCCAATTCTTGCTGAAGTTTTTTCTGGGCATTGAAGTTTTCCATCAAGTAAATGACGCTCCAAGCAATGGTATTAGAAGTTGTTTCTTGACCTGCCAACCAAAGATCAACACAGGCACCGTAGAGTTGTTCATCGGAATAAAGATCAAAGTCCCCTTCTTTTTCGACAATTTTCTTTCTTCTCAAATAATGTTCAACAAAATCCGTGGGTTCTGCGTCGGTAGTGAAATCTATCTCGGATTCATGGTCTTTGATTTGGTTCTTGAAGAAGCCCTTCACATCCTCCAAGCTCTCAACAAATTCCCTGAGGAAGTACTTGGGACAAATTTTCAGGAGCATTGGATTAAAGTTCAAAGTACGCATTAGGGGTCTGCCAACAGCTCGGATGTGACGCTGGAGGGCAAATTTGAGTTTCGCGAATTCTCCCATTTTATCTTTCTCGAATCTATATCCGAAGAGGAGGACATTGATGATATTACCAACGGCAACGTCGATTTTAGTTTGGATTTTGCAAGTTCTTCCTTTTTGGAGATCCTCGTCGACTCCTTGGAGGAGATAACGGGTCTCGTCGAGGATCCTCTCTTGCATCAGATTCTTGCCTGAAAAATAAAGATGAATAGCTTTATGATGAAATATGGGTGGACACAGACTCCTCTATTATGAAGTTTATTTTCAAGCAACTCACCCATTCCAAAATCTCTGAAAATCTGCAAGGTGGCTCTTCGGTGATGCTTCCACATGTGTCCATCGTTGAAGATCAAGCCGTACTTTCCCTGGGTCCTCAAATGAGTGACTACTTGGTCAACAGGTCTCCAAGCATATGTTTCTCCGTCTTTGATAAAAGTTTCGTTGATCGTAGGGACGTCACAGACCATCACCATTGGGGACTCCCCAAACCATACCGTGTGGATGTCCCCATAGTTATTCTTGTACTTTTCGAAGCACTTCTCAAATCCCAGTTTCGAGATTTCCAGGAAGTTTCCAATAATCGGAAGAGGTGTGGGACCTGGAAAACGAAAAATTAAATATTCCTCTCTCGATCTCACAGTAAAAATAAAGAGAATGATCTCTCAAAAAAAACTTAAAAAATCAGGACTTACCCGGAGGCAATCCCTTTCTTTTCCAGTAGAAATTGTTGAGGAGCCACAAGCCAATTAATCCAGCAATGATCCACAGAATCATTTCTTAATTCTCAAGGTTTCTTAATTTAAAACTGACTTTTCCTTCAGAAAAGTTGTTTTTATATTTTTCCGTTCTCTGAGGGCTTGTCTTATCGATTCTAAACATCCAATCTGACAACCAATTGTGCTTTCTATGCACAAAGAAATCACAGACTACGGAGAGAGACAAAGTCGATCAAGGTTTGGTTTGAAAATTCTATGTGATCAGTGGTGTTCAGATGAAGAAAGAGAAAAATAAATTAAGGACCTGTTTATGGAGAATGAAAATAATGTAGCGAACACGAAGGTACTCAAGGTTAACCACAGAATCCGCTCGAGAAATTGGTGTTAAGAAGTAGAGTTAAAATCCAAATTTACACCATCACAAGAGAAGAACAGTTTGTAGAGAAATTCTATTTCACCCAATTACACTGGTTTCGCATGGGGAAATAAGAAAATTGAGAAAGCAATGAGTGATTTTAGAGTAGTAAACTTATCGCAAATTTCGCAACTGGTTATAGTTTATTTAGTAGTATCTGACTCCTTGTGATTGTCAATTCCATGAAATTTCTTAAAATTCTCTATAAACATGATTATATTTTTGTGGTCCTTCTATCATGGATTTATATGAATCAAAGCTCGCAATTCCGAAGTTCATATTTGTCAATTACAGCTAAATATATCAATAGGACTGAGGAAAGACTTGTTTGCTTTCGATTTCTCGTCTGAATTGTAAATATTAAATTAATCAATTTGATTTTTTAATTTATCTTTCTGTTTACTTCAAAACTGAGTATATTTTTAATGTTCGTGTCAAATTTATAAAAAGCAAAATCGCGTGGAACAGCTCTCAGCAATTTATTAACCTCAATGCTGTTCTTATAATTAATTTTTAAAATTATGTGAAGTTATATAAAGGTTGACTTTATAGTGTAAACTTTCATACATGTCTTTTTAGAGGACATTTAAAACGACCAAACTTCGACGAATAGAAAATTAGTTTATGGTATGTTAGATGATATCACGTTTATTTGATTTTCTTGTTCCAGCGGAAGTGAATTAGATATATTATGAAGAAAAATGTTCAAAATTCACTTTGCAGTCAACTATGTACTTGTAGCAGAAATAAATCAGAAGAAATTTCAGTACCGTAGACCTGAGTTGGCGGTAGTCGAAACGATTCTGTTGTTCAACGACGAGAACCCTTCCTTCGGAATCAAAATCGCCATTCCTTTTTTTACAGCATCTCTGTATGGCTTGATTGTGAAGAAAATAGCCAGTCCATTCAGAGGAGCGTGTAAGGTCATCAGATGAATTGCAATCTCAGAATATACTGTAAATTCATAAATTATCGAGTTATCCAAAATCCTTCTAAACTCACAACTTGTGTTTTGCAATCCGAGCACTGCGATGAAAATAAAAATTGATACAGGAATACACAATGTAATCGATGGGATCATGAACTGGATGCAGACAGATTTGATGAGCTGTTTCTGAGCGGAATAAGTCGTTGGAGAAAGAGAATCTTTCAGCCTTCTCAGAAGCTTGACTGTCTTTACGGCATAAATCAGTCCAATAATCTCAGCAATGCTTATTTGAATTCCACAAACTGCTATGTACATGAACCCCAGAAGAGGAGTCTTGAACCCAGAACAGAATCCCTGTTCCACGATAAGGATGTATTCCGGGGCTTTTTTTTGGATTAAAGCCAAGATTCCCTCTCTAGTCTGACCCATCGTCGCTATCCGCTGAACAATAACAGTAGGAATAGGGTAGAGGACACTGATGATGAATAGGAGAGGGATAGAATACTTGGATTCGAAGATAAAGACTTTTCCGGAGAGAACATAGAAACGGTAAAGAGCTAGGGCAATTAGGGAACAGCCGGTTATACTCATGGAGAAGTTCAGAATTATCTGAAAGAATGGGATTTTGTGAAAATAAAATATTTCATGTTATTTGTTTCTACATATCTTTAATCCTAGAATTTTCAGACTTTCATTTTTTGAAGAAACTTACATAGTTGAACTGAGGTCCCCAGAACATATCCCAGCTCCTACAGAATCCACTACAACAATTCGTCATTGTCGGAAGCAACAAGTACATCCCGAAAATAAGGGTCTGGTGGAAGTCCATGATCATTGTGGTGACAACAGTGTACAACAAATAATACTTGTAATATCCCATAGCTTTCGATGAGTGGAAAACAATCAAGTAAGCTACGGGGACATTTACAAATAAATTCAGAGCTGTATTGAAATGGAGTCTTGATGAGAAGCGATCGAGATTATCAACAGTGAAATTAGAGAACATTTCGATATTCTATTTTCATAAAAATAAACTTCGACTTATAGGAGTTATTGAATTTCAATTGAGTACAAGAAACTAATTTTGAGTTCCCCATAATTGTATTCTGATTTGCTTATAAAATTAGATTTTCTATGGCATCTGGCCAAACAAACACAAATACTACTCGTCAACTTGTAAATTTTTCATTGTCAACGTCATGGTCAGGTTCATTAGACGTAATAACTTCTTTTTCCTTCTTCTCCGCTTCTATATGAACTTTCCTTTTGTTTGGTTTCAGAAGAACGAACTCTATTTTCCCGACTGGGACCTCGAACAAGCTACTCCAGACAAGAGCGAAGAAAAAGGTCATGACGAGAGGCGCATAGACTCTTTCATAGAACTAGAGAGTTCAAATAGTTTAAATTATTTGATAGCAATTGACTCACGATATTCCAGAAAATAGAACAGCATGTCATTTAATAGTATGTTTTTTTAAAATTACTAGGATGTGAAACTAAAATATTGAAATTATTTTTAGCGTTGATAGTACATTGTATTACTGCACTTTCTTTTGAGTTTGAAAAGGAAATATTTTCTACTCCTGCTGTTAGGAAAGATAATCCTAATGACAGACAATTACAGGGTTGGTACAGAAAGTGTAGCTACAATCGAAAGAAGGGAACGTTTATTGATAAGCGATAATAATAGTTTATCTATCAATGGATTTTCTCAATTTAATTTTTCTTTTTAATTCTCCACTGTGGATAAGACGATCTGGAAAAAATGTTGTCTTTTATCTAGAAAATAGTGTATTATTCGATATGCTGCATAACTAAACATAGGCTTTTCTTGAAACACTTGTAGAATTAATGATAACATCCATGGATCTCGAATAAATGGAAGTAAACAAGAGAATTATTTAAGAATTTATTTTTGAAATCTGTCACTGATTACGATCATATCTCAAACTAAAAAATTAATACGAATATGTTTTGGTCGAAATCTAAAGTTTTTCAGGTTTTCCATTTTCCATTTGATGATCAAGTTCCCAAGAAGTACCCTGTTTTCCGGCGTAAGGGGCCGCATAAATTTTTCTCGGTGGGAGTATTTTGTTCGATTGCTTTTTGTTTCATACAATCATATAATAGTAAT
>VOSG01000653.1:0-14950 GCA_009761265.1 Halicephalobus sp. NKZ332 | reverse complement strand
CTTTCCCCAAAACTAATCTCAACATTCTTTCAGGACATCAACCACTCCCACGACGACATCGTCCTCGACAACGTCTACCACTTCCACAACTCCAACAACATCGACAACTTCAACGTAAGTATCCTCGCACCTCACTCTTTTCTATCCCCACTTTCTGTAGCACTCCAACCACGTCGACTACCTCGACGACCTCGACAACTCCCACAACCTCAACGTACTCACTTTCCTCGAAACTAATCTCATCATTCTTTCAGGACGTCGACCACTCCCACGACGACATCGTCCTCGACAACGTCGACAACTTCCACCACACCAACGACGACCTCGTCTACCACTTCCACCACACCCACGACGACTTCATCTACAACGTCGACAACTTCCACTACCCCAACAACGACCTCGTCTACAACTTCCACTACACCCACAACGACTTCATCGTCGATCACGTCTACAACATCCAGCAGTGCAAATATGTCGTCAACATCAACAATGACGGTAACAGGAAGCACAACTACCACTTCTATGACATTGTCCTCGACCACATCATCGCCGGGATCGTGCTGTCCTACCGATGGCGTTTGGTCAGAGTGGAGTCAAGTTAATGAATGTTCTGACACATGCGGTTCGTGTGCTCAAGTTCAGTTTACGAGAACCTGTCTCTCGGAAGATGCTGGCTGTGCATGCAGTGGAAATTCTTCCAAACTTCAGTATTGTGCCACTAACCCATGTACCTACCCGAGATTGTCTTGTTGTGAGCCATTCTCTGCAATGCCTTTCAATGGATCGATCATTTGTGGTCCTCAGCCTGCAGAGGCCGCTACACCAACAAGTGCTCCACCTACATGCTGTCCTGACGCTGGTATCTGGGGAGACTGGTCTGCTTGGGCAAACTGCACAGGATCGTGTGGAACTTGCACTAACACGACTAGAACGAGAACTTGCTTGACTGAAAGCCAAGGTTGCGCATGTACAGGAGACGATACAGATACTCAAGAATGCCAAGTCGTTGGTGTTTGGAGCAGTTGGACTGTCGCTTCTCAATGTAACAGCACCTGCGGAGCATGTGGTATCATGGTATACAACAGAACTTGCCAAACTGCCGATTGCGCTTGCGTGTAAGTTTCTTGTTTGTTTCAACTTTCCACAAAAAGTTTGACTGTATTTCAGTGGAGACACCACTCGTACCGAGCCCTGCGCCCTTAATCCGTGCATTTTCCCAAATCAATCTTGCTGCGACGGAAGTTCTGCAGCTGTTTACAGTGGAATGATTCTGTGTGCACAACCCCCTGCTTATGAAGACCCTAATCAGTTTACGACCTGCCAAAATTGCTGTCCCGAAAACGGTGTTTGGTCAGAGTGGAGTCAAGTTAATGAATGTTCTGACACATGCGGTTCGTGTGCTCAAGTTCAGTTTACGAGAACCTGTCTCTCGGAAGATGCTGGCTGTGCATGCAGTGGAAATTCTTCCAAACTTCAGTATTGTGCCACTAACCCATGTACCTACCCGAGATTGTCTTGTTGTGAGCCATTCTCTGCAATGCCTTTCAATGGATCGATCATCTGTGGTCCTCAACCTGCAGAAGATCCGACTCCAACGAGCACCCCACCTACATGCTGTCCTGACGCTGGTATCTGGGGAGACTGGTCTGCTTGGGCGAACTGCACAGGATCATGTGGAACTTGCACTAACACGACTAGAACGAGAACTTGCTTGACTGAAAGCCAAGGTTGCGCATGTACAGGAGATGATACTGAAACTCAAGAATGCCAAGTCGTTGGTGTTTGGAGCAGTTGGACTGTCGCTTCTGCATGTAACAGCACCTGCGGAGCATGTGGTATCATGGTCTACAACAGAACTTGTCAAACATCCGACTGTGCCTGCGTGTAAGTTGCTTGTTCTTGTTACATCCTACCGAAATTTTGACTGTATTTCAGTGGAGACACCACTCGTACCGAGCCCTGCGCCCTCAATCCGTGCACTTTCCCAAATCAATCTTGCTGCGACGGAAGTTCTGCAGCTGTTTACAATGGAATGATTCTGTGTGCACAACCACCCGCTTATGAAGACCCAGGAGCTACTCAAACATGCTTCAGCACTACAACTTCAACTACCGCTATTACAACCACTACTACTACAGCTCCATGCCCTGCGGGAGGAGTATGGTCCTCATGGAGTGCAGGTGCATGCAACGACACTTGTGGTCTCTGCGGTTCAATGGTCAGCACAAGAACTTGTCAATCCGCAGCACAAGGATGTCCATGTACTGGAAGTACCCAACAATCCAGCGGCTACTGTCCCGCCACCCTCTGCGCGTACCCAAGAAGCTCATGCTGTTCTTGGGCGACCCGTAAAGTGGTCAACGGTACCATCCAATGTGTTGCTAATTAAGAGCACTAAGCATTCCCAGTGATAATGGGATCACAATTCCACATTTATTTGGCATCTTTTTTGACCTGAAAAGAGTAACAATAAATCATGATATGATTCTGAAGGTACTCGTGTTTTAGGTCCTGTTCCCTCTGTAATCCGAAACAAAACATGAAGTCGAGTAATTAAACTCTTATTCCCTCTTATTATCAAAAGGGGAATGAAAAAAATATAAGACGATACAAAATTTTGGCCTAGGCATTATAAACTTATGAATCTAAGTTTTCATGTCGACAGTCGATCACGCTGTCGATGAAAAGATTAAAATCCCGACTACAAGTGAAGCAACCTACTTTTGGTGGATCTAGTTTCCCTTTTGTGATAATTCGACCCCTGATTGCGCGCGTAAATTATGAAATCAACGCCGCGTAAAATCAAAACTGGCGCTCAGCTTATTTCGAAATATTTTCGTAATAATTCTTCAGCGTAACTATCGGACACTTTGCCAATATTCCGAGAATTATCTGCTACTTTTTGAACTATATTTCTTAATTTCCCCTTTTGACTACCACGAATACTTTTGTTTTTTTAAATAATGCATTGAACCACTGAAAAAAGAAATTACGATCTGTTTGAAGAAATCAAGATAAATCGACCTCAGAGGATAAATACAAAAATCGAAGTTTGTGCTTCCGAAGCACACTACAGGATCCACGTCTTCTGAAGGTATCTAAATATTTGTAAATAGGAATAGAGAGCTTCTCATGGGCGCACCTGGCACTGATTACATAGGAGGAAACCGCAAATGCAGAAGTTCCTAGCACTACGGTAAACCTGAATCTGAGATATGTCCATAAAAATATTTGTCTATTGAGAAGTAGATTTAGAAATCCAAATGCTATAGTATTGACGACTAGAAAAGCAGGCCAACGAAGAATACCTCTACGGGACCAAGGTGAAATTTGGTTTTATTGTCCCCAACATCTTTGAATAATTCTGAATCTACTTTTGTTTTAACATTCTGATTTTTACTGTTGCTCTCAACACCTTTAAGTCTCTTTAAATATTTCCCTTATCTGCACACCCAGCCGTCTTCTCGCTGATAATTTCCCAAGTTCTTGTATTGATTATTTTTTCCTCCAAGTTACCTTAGCTGAAGTTCTGCAATCGATCATGAAGCTCGTAATTGTTCTTCTCTGTCTCGTCACAACTTCCTTTGCAAATATCTTCCAATGTTCCCTTTGCAAGTCCGCTTTGGGTTCAGCGATGGACAAATTCAAAAAAGACCCTGAGGCAATGGTGAGTTCATGGACGTCATTAATGATTAATTTTAATTTTTTACTTTATTAATGAAGAATTTTAAATATCAAAATATAATTCAATTCAAAGACTTATTCTGTTCATCTTTCTATCCATGAATTTTAAAAATCCTCAATGAATCTACGTGGAAAATTTAAGCATTTGTAGTTTTTTGAATTTGTATTGTTCATCCGGATTCTGCTTCTCTTTAGAGGAAAATCGGAGACTACTTTTTGATTAGAACACGTAGAAAATATAAATTTATTTTTGTAACAGATTTCAAACATTCTCGAGTGAACATAAAATTGTAGCGTTTAGATAATCCAAAATAGGATTACTGTGAATGACTTTCAGGAGATTCAGGTATACACGAAATTTTAGTGTTCGAAAAATCCAAAATAAGGTTACTCTAGGTGACTTTTGGGAGATTCTTCGGAATTTAGAAGCCCCGATTCTTTATTGAAAAAAGTGAAAAATTCATATTAATTTTTTTACTTTCTAAAATACGGATTCATGTTTTTGAAAGTTGCGAAATTTAAGTTGTTTTTTCTCCCTTTTTAATTTAAAACATTTCCTCAAAATCAATAGCTTAATTTCTCGAAATCAATCCCTCCATTTTCCCTTCCATCAAAATTTTTATCTGATCTGGCTGAGCAAAATCTCATTTATCACCTTCCCGGAAACTTGTTTCGTTCGAAGTAAATAATGCTAGATTTCCTCAAAGCATTTCTTGCGAGTTTTTTTGAAATTTGCTCGGAAAAGTTTTCCTGAAAACTATGTTTTGGATTTTATACTTTGGACAATTGACTTGAATTTGAAGTATGACCTCATATCACAGATCCTGGACAAAAATTATTCTTGATTAAATTTATCAAAACTTCTTCAGCAATACCTCGAGGAACAGTTCAAGAAAAGTTGTGGGCAGATAGAATCTGAAGAACCTCAGGAAAACTGTTTCAAACTTTTCCAACTTAAAAATCTTCCGAGAATCATCGATCTTGTAAAAACGGATTCTGCTCTTGGGATTGAATCCATTTGCGAAAAATTGCTTTACTGTCTTCCAATACCCAAACCAGACCCAACTAAGTCGGCCGGAAACCAAAACACCGAAAAACCTCAAGGAAACGAAGGAAATAACGGAAACCAAGGGAACACTGACTCTCCCGGAGATAAATTACATGACAACAACTCATCACCGGTCCTTGGAGCTAGTTCTGTTCTTTTCGCCTTGATTCCTTACTTAATAAACAACCTGTAGAAAATGAATACAGTAGGAACCTACAGTGTTCTATACAGAAGAATCTGTTTTCCATTAAATTTTTATATTTGTATTAATTAATATTTTAAATGTAGGAAAACTAATAAAAATGAAAATGTATAATAATTCTCTAATCGACTTCGCCCACGTTGAAGAAATAATTTTATTGAATTAATAACATAAATGAAATTACAGTAAAGGGCCCGAGTAAAGGTCAAGAGGACTATACACGGGGTAATGACATTTTGGACTGTTTTCAATGACAAAATTCAATCGCGGCCTGAAACCTTTTCTCTGTCACTATCTACATGAACGTTTTAATAACTAAATTAAATCGCCACTTGAAACTTTTCTCAGCAACTATCTATGTGGAAACCTTGACCATAAAATTAGGTAGTGATATTTCGATTGTCTTGTTACACAAATTTTGTGTTTCCATCAGATTAGGAAGTATGCGAAAAAACTGGGCTTTGACTTTTCGGGTATCAAGGATGTTCCGACGCTCAAAAAAGTTACTGATATTTCTATCCTATTCGGCAAATTCGTTAAAGTTGTAAATCACTATCCAGAACAAAAAAGTAGAAAATAATTAAAAATCTTATTTAATTTAAAAGTAGTTATTATTTATTTTTATTGGATGCATTTTGAATTTTAACTTTGTCCCGATAAGTCCCTAGATATTACCCATTTTCCCCGACATAACTTTAAAAATCTGTGCCCTCGGAAATATCACTTCCTTTATTTAGAAAATATGATTATTTTTGTCATAGAACACAAAACCGTCTCTCGAGACAAAAGTTTGGGAGTAGTATGATGGATTAAGTCGGAAATGTTTTCCATGTTTTTAACAATATTTTGATTCTCGAGACAATTCTAAGAGTACGAATTACCAGATAAAACAGGTCGGAAGAAGTTTATCACACCTTCGAGACCATTAACTAGTTATTCCTGTTAATTTTTTATCGATGCTGTAATAAAGTACTCTTTCACTTGGAAAGCTCTCCACGAATTGTGTCGACAACATCAAAAATCAGAAAAAAATTTATCCTCCTTCGAATGTCACGCGTCTGGAAACTGTTGAGGTTTCTTAGACCATTCTAAGCTCACCAGACCCGAGATTACTTCAGATTAAAATTTATCCTTGACGCTTCTCATACAACACCGGATAATACAACTATAAAGGTTCCGCGTTACTGTATGTATAGGACAATTACATTTTATACATTAGTGTAAGTACGACAAAATCACACGTCATATATTACTGTTGACACAGTAAAGCCACCTTTTAAAGATTTCGTAGTTGAATTTATTATCCTTTCCACAGCGGTATTAAAGTCGAAGAAATTTTATCCTCCTTAAAGTGTTATTATGATACATGACCTTTGAAGTATTGACATCTTTTTGTAATTACGCGAAATGCACTTTTGGATTCGTCTTTGCCTTTTAGGATTTGTTTTCAAAGTTTTTTAAAGCCATTAGGAAACCAAAGCACAAAGTGAGGAAAGACAGAAAAAAATTTCCTCGAAAAAATAGTCCTAAAACATTTTAGGAAGCTAAACTTCAGTCTTCAGCCCGCGTCATGGAACTCAAAGTTCGACCAAACTATTTTTATCCAATTTCTTTCAGAATTCCTGAAATGGTAGAGGATATTTAATTAAAAATAATTACTATGGATTTTGTTCTAGAAACTAAAGCTCGTCTGATTTTACAAGGGTGAGTCAGAAAGAGGAAAATAAAGTGAAAGAGTTCCGAAATTACTAGAATTCCACTAGAAGAATTAATTTTCCTAGATACGCTTTAGAAAAAATATGTAGAATTTGTTTTGCAGATTTATCTGCTTCAATAGAGATGAGTCAGAGAGAAAGAAAATAAAGTTGGAGTCAGAGTTTCAATATTATTAGAACTTCATTGAAATTTTTAATTTGTTGCATTATATTAAAAAACTTCGGACTTTGTTCTCAAAATTTATCTGGTTCCATGAAGAGGAGTCGGCGGTTAAAATGAGATCAAGGTGAGAATATAAAAAATCATTAGGATTTTTTTCGGAAAATTCGAAACTACTAATATCACGTGTTCTAAAAATACTTTTAGGTTCTTTTTACACAGGCCGATGCATATTAAATGATATGTCAGTGCATTAAAACGAAATCTAATTTATCGAATGTATCATTTCCGATGTACAGATAGATTAGTGTTATTTTATCAATGCGCTGTCTCTTATGCGCCGATACATTAATACATTGTATTAACGATTATTCTCAACGCACTGATATAATGGTATGACGTATCAATCATTATTCTTTGTGCATTAATACATTAATATAAGGTATCAATATACTATTTCCCATACATCTAATGCATCGGAGCCATTTTAATCCATAATTCTGTGTATAGTTTGGATACGCTATCGGAAACTTTGGTCTACGGTCATTTTTTTAACATTAGCTTCTTTACACTAAAAAATCAAAAAAATTGCCTTTCAGAATTTTACTTTTATAATTCCTGTCTTATATTTGTTTATGTACGTAAATCAAAGTACAAAGAATATCGAGACACCCAATTGTCCATCATGAAGGTTAGGAATATAAAAAACTTAAAATCCGGGTATTCTTTCTCCCTAAAAATAAAATCTAGTGGATTTCGTAGGATTAAATATTTGTCAAGATAAAGTTGGAAAGTTATTGTTTATCATTTTGAAATTTATTTTCCAGGAAATCGAATTTTCTGATTGAGAATCATTGAATTTTAAATTTTATTGAATTCACATTATTATTTTTGTTTATGTTTATATTTTTATGTCAGTAGAATTTGAAGTAAATATCTATTAAGAATAGAAATTAAAAATAAGAGTTAAAAATGAAATTAAAAAATAGAAATAATCCAATTTTGCGCGAACTGAGCTTAAACAAAAACAAAAAACTTGTTTGTCTCTCATGTCGAAATTGTCTTGTTTTCTGAGTGATATAAAATCGAAATTACTCATAAGCTCAAAAATCTTATATCAATAACTACTAACAGTAAAGTTTAAATTCCTAGATTCTTTAGTTTCTGAAAATAATACAGTTTCTCACGGAAACTAATTCTACAGTATCTTAATTGTATTTGATCAGGTCCAATATATTCTATTAAAGTACCTGCTCCACAAAAATAAAAAATTTCTAGTTCTTGTAGTTTCAGAAATCGGCTATACTACTATGACCCTTATGCTTTAATTAAATCATCTTGCATCGGATAATATTATAAACAAGTATGGAAGTGAATTTCAAAATCCTATAAACAACGTTTCACAAGCCCTTCGTAATTTCAAGAAATAGGTTCTATTGTTGCGATTTCCATTTTATGAAATAATATCATAGATAAGTGTGAAAACATATTTCAAAACTCCTCGAAAGATGTTTGATAAATCCTTTGTAGTTTCAAAAAGTGGATTTTATTATTATAATTCTTGTACTTAAATAAAACCACTTGTCGTATTAGATGGTACTATAAACAAGAAGGTTAGAGAACTCGTTGATATTTCTTTATATCCTCCATATTTTCGGAAAATTTTTATTTCGGTTTATATATCTTAATCAAATACTTTTTATATTGAATATCGTCAGAAATGAGATAAAATTGAATTCTGAAAACTTACTAAATGACCGTTTCACCCGCTTGGCAGTTCCGAAAACTGTGTTTCATTATTTCGATTTCTACTTTTTTAATCAAATAAGTTTTTTTATTAAATTATGCCACAGACAAAGTAAAATTAAATTTCTAAAGTTCATAAAACTGTCGATGTTTATTTTTGCCTTGCATTTACTTTAAATCTTCTGTAGTCTCAAAAATCTTCGATGGTATTTGTCTTTTGAATATTCTTACGTAGTAAATCCGTAGTAGCAGTAGTAACATTGTTAATAATTATATTAAGCATTCTTTTACTGAATCAATTTTTTTATTCGATAATATCACAAACAGAGCAGAAATAAATTAATAAAACATCAAGCAGTTTCTATAGCTCTTTACAGTTTCAAAAATCCACATTATTTCCATAAAATTTATTTTCTTTAATAAAATTAACTTTTATATCAAATTTTAGAAAAATTGAAGATTTCTCGGTTTTATCTTCTTGTTTAATTTTTTGAAATTTTGTAGCTTATGGAAACATGTTTTAATATTGTTAACTTTACTTTTTAATTAAATTAAACTTTGCACAAGGAGACGTCATCAAGTGGAAACAAAGGTGAAAAACATCATCAAACGATCGATGTCCGATGTTCCACTATCTGAAACATTTTCGAAAATTCATATTGTAAAGGTGTCTTTTATAATTGTCAATCCTGCACCTTGTTTAACTCAGATTTTGTATAGAGTATCGTCGTAAATAAATTAGAAATGAATCATGAAAATACCATTAAAATATCTATTTTCGATCTCCACTTTGTTTTTGGAAAATTTTCTTAATTATTTTGGATTTTCAAAGATCTCTTTCACAATTATCACCAATGTACTTTATTTAAATCGAGTCTTACATCGAGTGATGTCACGACCAAAACAGAAGCAAACAGAAAACAATATCAAAGATTGACGTTTCATTTTGTCTCAACATTCGAAACTTTTATGGACCATTTTGTATTTCTGAAAATGCTCTGTACCATCACGATGCTCACTTTTAATTAAATCAAGTTTTGTATGAAATGCTATCACGAGAAAACAAATTTAAAAATTCATCGAAAAATCGATGTTTGATTCTACTTTGTTATTTAAAACTTCAAACTCCCCGTACTTCGAAAACAGCTTCTATATTATGTTGTTTATACTTGTTGACAGCGGAAACGACTCCCGAACCGAAAATTTAGAAATATAATTTTAGTAGTTCCCCTCTTTCTCGTGTCTTTTTGTATTAATTTATGCCGTTTTATGTTGCTTTACAGTTTCACATCGCGTTTTATCTGCTTAGCTATCCTGTATTTTCTACTACTTCTTTACCCTTATACCATTCCATGTCTTTTCGTGTTATTATCTATTTACTAGAGTTCGATTGATAAACAATAACCAGAAGCACCTCGTGGATCTTTGAACTTCCGCAGTATTTTGCTGAAATTAATTTTTGTATCGAACATCATGAGACGAATAACTTTTGAAATTTCATCGAACGATCGATGTTTGATTCTATTTTGTTATTTGAAATTCCCTGTATTTTCCGTACTTTTGAAAATATATCCTACTAATGTGATATTTATATATTAATTAAGTCAGTTTTTATCCAGGATCGCATCGCAAAAAGAACACGTGAATTTGAAAAGCTCATTAAATGACTAATTTCTGGTATTTTTATTCTCATTTAAGATTCTGTTTTTGTATCTTTAAAAATACATTCTACTACTATGATATTTTACCTCAATTAATTTTTGTACAGAGTCATGCTCTAAACAGAGCATACAAATTTTTAAAAAAACTCAATGAACAATTTTTTTTTATTTCGTTATTAGAAATTTTTATATTTTCAAAAGTACACTCTAGTATTATAATATACTTCTTAATCAATTTTCGTATTTGATCATGTCACAAACAGAACACAGATTTAAAAAACTCGTTGGACGATCGATATTTGATTTTATGTTCTTATTTAGATTTCCTTGTTTTCGAAAATATATCCTCTTGCTGTGGTATATTTCTTAATTAATTTTCATACAAGATCATGTCACAAACAGGACATAGATTTAAAAAACTCATTGGACGATCGATGTTTGATTCCGTCCCGTCATTTCTCACTGCAGACGAAACCACATTCGGGTCTTGTGCGTTCTCTTATTCAACGACCACGTAGAGTCTCCTATTCAAAGACCACGCACATAGACCACGCCCCTCTTCTATATAACACCAAAACTCCCTTCCTCTTGCAAACAGCTGCGAGAAAAAGGGTAGTGGTCGTAGTTTTGCCTCGACGAAAAGGGGCGAATTTTCTTTTTCGCTTATCTGTGAGAAGAAAGACTTTGGACTTTATTTTGAGTAGTCAAACTACGAACTGATTTCGGAACAAGGTCAGATATAAAAATTCTTAAAGTTGTTTAATTTTTATTTTTGGTGAGATCTTCGTTAGAGGATAAAACAGAAAATATTTTAATATTCCTTTGTGTTTTGACCTAGACCAAGAGGAAATATGTTTTTCATCCTTAGTACAATCATTGCATTCCTTTCCAAGGTGACGTAAATGGCATTTTCGCGGTAAGATTTTTTCAGAAATTTTTCGTGGTGAAATTTCTTTTGAATTTTCATGGTGAGATTATCTTTTTTTTAATTTCCGTGGCGAGATTTTCTTTAAGTTTTTATCCTACTTTTTTAAATTTTTTATGTCAAGACTATCTTTTTTAGTTCCGTACTGAAATCATTTTTTGAAATTTTCCTCCTGAGACCAAATGTTCCTCCATACTTGCTCAGAGTTCTCGTAATTAGTATTTTACAAACGTGTATTTCAAAGGGGAAGTTAATTCCTCAACTTCATATTGCCTTTAGTGTGTTCTCAAATTGCAGAATTTAAATTTTGTAGTTTTATTCTTCCTCCAACTTTATATTATTCTTTGGTGTTCTCAACTTCTAGCATATTGAGTTTTATTTTTAACCTTCTGTTTTTGATTTATTCTCGAATTGTAGTATTTTTATTTTCTTTGAAACTCCGTTAGTCTTTATGTGTTCTTTATTTTCGGTATATTAATTTTCATTCCCTTTTCCTTTCATTTTTTAATTCCATATTAGTCTTTGATACACTTTCAAATTCTAGTATATTAATTTTTATGTTTTTATATATTTTTTAATTTTTATATTACATATTTCTATATTTCCGTATTTTTATAGAAATATATCCTTCCCTTTTGCCTTATACCAGCATTTAGTGACTCTTATATTCTAGTATATTAATATTAATTTCCACATTCTGTTTCGCTTCTTTCACTTGTCTATTCTACTCAATTTTTAAAACAAAGTGTAAACAATATTTAAAATTCTTCAATACTAAAAAACAATAAAGTACAGTATTCTGTCTCGGAACGAAAGTTCACTTCTTAAAAACCATAATTTTATAATTCTTGTGAAGCAGAATTTCCTAAAATAAACATTTCTAGTCGTTCTTTGTATTCATAAGTATATATCTATAATGACAAAATTATATTTGCCCCCAGGTTTAAAAACGTACTCTGATCTTTGACCTCGGAGAAAAGAGGCTTCAACTACATTCTTCTGAAAGACTATTTTAAACTTGGGTCGGTCCACTTTAGAAATTTGGGTCGATTGTAAACAACTCGATCATTTTTCAAAATCTACTCGACTAAATGAGAATAATATTTATCCTTGTGAAATCCAAAGATCTAATTTGCTCGGCATTGTGTTTGTTCAGTTTCGTTATTTTTTCTAATTTGTGTCCTGGTCCCAAATTTCGGAACAACGTGACTATGGGTTGTTACATGTGATATCTTGTTTTCCTTTTCGAAGATCTTTGGTTCGAGTTGATTTCGTGAAAATGAGTAAACTTAAAAACAAGGACTGCATATTGTAAAAATTTTTGAATGAAAACTTCCGAGAGTGAACCACTACGCGAACTGATGCGTATTAAACAACGCATCATTGCATCAGAACAGTTTTAATGTATTGATGGATCGAGAATAATCATTGATACAGTATACCAATATATTATTGCAATGTCAGTGCATCAGTACATGAGAACAATAATTGAACAGTATATCAATGTATCGGTGTATGAGGAAATGCATCCGGATACTGGAGCCGTCTTAATGCACTGACATCATTTGATATACACCATTTTTTGTACGTGCCTATCTCCTATTAAATTTACTATTTGTATAGTGATTGAAAGAGGAACTGGAGTCAATTTTCAAAGGGACAAAAGTGCATAATAGCGGAGCATTTGATTCGAATTGAAAGCGGATACCATCTTTCTCATCAAAGGCATTTTTGGATAGTGACTAGAAAAGTATGAATCACAATCCAAAGCACGAAAATTAAATATCATCTAAAAAATTTTTTCTGATTCCAAACTAGACACTATATATTCTGCTTTTTTACAGTAGTTATTTTTACGACCCCGGTCATTCACATAAACTCCCGTGACAGTAATCAGAAACCCTTCTAAGTCATCAAACTAAGTCTATATTTGTTTGACGAATTCCATAAATCCCTGGAGATCTCCCACCTTTCTTGGTCTCTGATCCGAAGTACACCCTCTCCATGAAATCATAAACATTTTTATTTTCGAAATTATTTTCCGAAAACTCGAATTCAAAAATCAAAAAACACTTTTCCCTCAAATTTCGATAGCTTTTTTAGATTTCCTCACTGTATTTTTTTAAGTGTAATTTAAGTTTTCACCTACCAAATATGAGCGAAATTTCTGGACTTGTTTTTTTGTTTACTTTCCAGGTACTTTGGCACTTTTTTTGAACAAGAAATGATAAAAAAAATGAAAAAAGAGAGAAGATATGAAAAAAGTAAAATAAAAAAGGGACTTGCACAATCGATCAGCTGACTTGCAGTCCTTGTTTTCCACCGTGAATCTCAATCGATAAATGTCTTTCAAATCTCTTTTATTTGCTCTGTAAATCAATATTTTTAATTATTCTATTTTTTTTGAAAATATGATTCTTTGGAAATAAGGATTTAAAAACATTTTCAAAATTATTTTTTTCTGTAAAATCAATGTTTCTAGTCATTTCGAGTCCTCAAAAACAAAAATTTACAAATGCCCTAAAAAGTACTTTTCGTGTTATTTGTATGCAATTAAATTTAATTAGTTTAAGTTCTCGAAATTAGGAATTTAGGAAAACATTACTTTCATACTACTTCCTCTTACTCCGAATTTTCGAGATAAAAAAGTCCTTCTGAAAATCACAAATTTTTTACCTTTGACCACTCAAAAGTGGAACGGATTATAAAATTAAAAAACTCAACTTAATTAAATGAAAGATAAAAAACCTAATTTAATTGACGTTTAAAATGTAAAGTTACATTAAGAAATAAATCATTTTATTTAGTTTTAAAAGAACAAAAAGCAAGATGAAAATGATGACTGTCCTTGAATCACATGTGTTTTGTGTTTCTCTTCCGAAATCGGTGTTTTGACTTGTTCCGAAAATTCAAAACAAAAAATCATGTTTGAGTTTGTAAGTGACTTTTTAGACTTCGATATCTATAAAATGTTAATTTAATTAAAGCTATTCCATTTTTTCGATCTATCAAAGCTGGATTTTTCAGGGGATTTTCTTTCCAAAACCCAAAATCAATTCTGGACAAATATTGTGCAAAATATTTTTCATTTTCCTACCACGTAATTTTTGGTTTTCTAATGATGAATGGATCTCGTGCCGAATATTTGAAAATTTCTCCTGCACCTGATTTGGGTTCTTCATCCTTTGTTCGTGTAGATCATAAATTTGTATTTATCTTCTCCTCCAACGTAATTCCATTATTTCTCTCGAAAACAATGTCCCGGAATAGTCAATATGGAAGCAACGATCAATGATCACATTTTATAGTCCGATTTTTCTTTCGTGTTTTCCCGTGTTTTCAATAATTGTGGATTTTCAATTTTCTTGTTCCAAATTTTCTGAAAAGCTTCTGAAGCCTGATGAAAAGTTTTAATTTCTTAAGTTCTCAGAAATTTGACAGAAACTTTTAGTACTATTTGAGATCAATAGTTTCCGAGCTTCCGCATCGAGACCGTTTTGTGACGAAACTTTTTCGCTTTTACACTCGTATGACCCACAAATGAACACCTGAAACTTTTGGATTCTAAAGTCTCTGAAAAATTCCTGTCGAGATTATTTTTTACTCTTTTGCTAGTATGATTTATAAATGAACATCTGAGAATTTGAGTTCTTATAGTTTCTAGAAATAAACCTCGAGATTATTTCGTAACGTGGCTTTCTTTACTTTTTTAAAGCACAATTCTGAAAATTCGAATTCCTAAAGTTTTCACAAATTCGCGTCGAGATCGTTTCGTGATGTAACTTTTATGCCCTGATAATTCAGTATCA
>VOSG01000652.1:0-15001 GCA_009761265.1 Halicephalobus sp. NKZ332 | reverse complement strand
CTTGAAACTTTGTTAATTCATATACTGTACGGTTGAAAACATCTCCTCGATCATCTCAAATACTTGTCTCCATCTTTTGATGATTCTTAGGATCGTTTGTAAACGAAAATGAAATAACGTATTGAAATCGTGTTCAGAGACAATCAGAACGAAAGTTAATTGAAAAACATACACAAAGCAATCAATTTTATTATTATTATTCATAATTGCAATTTTCACATCGGTCGAACAATATTTTTGATAAACTCTAGGATTTTGTCTTGGTTTTGTTGAATTTGTTGATGGATAGGAAGGTTCACGAACGGCATCGGGAGAAAAGCATGAGGATTTAATGGAGTAAAAGGAAAGAGAGATAAATTTTGGAACGGATTTTGGAAAATTGGTAATTGATGGTGAGAAGGATATTCTTGGTTTTGTTTATTTTGAAAGTTTTCTTGGATCTGATCTCCTTCGGTCCCCGTGGAATTCAGAGAAGTAATGGAGATACTGGATACTGTAGAATTAGATCTGCTGTCAGATGTATAGGAAGATTTCGAAACCCTCTTCTTGACTCTGCACCTCTTGTTGTTGAACCAAGTCTGGAAAAATCACGAAATAAGCTTGTTATAGAAAATACTTGTGGAAAACTATTTCAACATGAACTTCCAGAACTTTCTATCTTATTTTAAGGAATTTGAGAATCTTTCACAGAAAATGAACTTACGGTAACTTGTTCTACACTCAAGCTAGTCTCTCTCGATAAAGTCTTCTTCTCATCTTCCGAAGGATACTTGTTCCTGCCGTAAAATTCAGTCAAAGTCTCAATTTGATTTTTCGAGAACATAAGTCTCTGCTGGGGAAAACTGGGAGCGAGGATCTCCTCCATGGAAAACCCCGTTCTCGTGGGTTTCTTGATTTTGTTTTTGAACGAATTCGGAGAACGCTAAAAGTGAAATTAGAAAATTACACTGTAGTTTCTAATACTTCAATTACTATTCAATGAATCCATTGAATTTATTTCTTAACATTTTTGGAATAAAGAAACTTACGATTTTCGGCAAAACAGATTTGGTTGCTTTGTATTGTCTGATAATTTTCGAAACAACTCCATGAGTGATCTTCAAATCTCTCGCGATAGAAGTGACACTAAAAATAAGGAATAAACATTGTAACGAAATCATCTCGACAGATTTCCAATTTAGGAAGTTCTCATCGAATTCAAAAACTCACTTTTGTCCTTCGAACCACTTTTCCAGGATTTTTTCTCTCTTTTCCTGACTCAAGGCCTTCCCGTTATAGTATTCACCTCCGTTCCTATTGATCCTCTTCTGTCCTACGACCTCGACTTCCATGACGACTGATAAGATTCCGACTTCTGACATGATTCTGATTTTCGAAGTCCATTTCCAACACGACTATTCCTTGAAGCACTGTGAATTTACAATTATTATTTTTTATTTTTTTAATCATCGGAAGGTCTCTTGATCTTTTCACGTGTTCAAGGGTATTAACATCCCCTGGAAGGATAATATGTCTTCAACACGAGTTTCAAAGCGGTAGTCTGGGGACTTTGTCGTGTTTATCGTTGGCGGCAAGGCGGCAGTCGTCTTTTGGAGTTTTGGCGCGCAAAACGGCGACCCGCAGCCCCCGATTAGACTTGGTGAGACTCCAATCGGCTCCGATGGGACATTGCTTTGAAGAGGAACCGCCACTCGAGCAGGAAATGGCGGCATTCGAGGTTAAGAAAAGGGGAACTGGATCAATCCATATGGAAATCTCCTCTAAATCATCATATTCCATATACAATTTCTCCAGATTATTGTATTCCATATATAGATCTCCAGGTTATTGTATTCCATCCAAGTGTTTCCTTTAAATAGTTGAATCCCATCTAAATGCCCTTCTCAATCCGTTATGTTATTATTGTGAAATTCTTTATGAACTCTGACTTCCGATTTAAGTTGATAAACGTCCTACTTTTCACATTTGAGATATTTTTTTGTTGATTTTCGTGTTGTCCGATAAATCGTTTTGCACCTTTTGTTTGTCGGACTCCGCGCGATTGTAGGAACCCATTTACTTATCCTTTGTTCCAGTCCGATGGCCGGGTTTCTCAACAGGATCTTCAAGCCGAACAAGAAAAGAGATGTCGAGGACTTCTCCAGAAGAGGATCCTTCAGGCCGACGGAGACCTTCGCGGAGGGGGCCGGACTGAAGTCGTCGATGAGGAGACGGGTCCAGACGGTCATCTACGAAGACGATCCTTTGGTGAATCCCACTGCTCCCTACCACTATGACATCCAGCCACAGAGACACAAGGTTGGTTAATTTTAACACGAAATGACGTCGTTCTAGTCAGTTTTATTCATATTGAATTGGGATCTAAAGTATCATGTAGTATTTCTAAACAAATTATTTTCTTTTATTTCATTTGATCTACTCCAGGGCCCCAGATCACTTCCTCCCCGCATGATGAACGAGTATTCCCCGAACGAATCCCCTTCGAGCTCGACAGATTTCCCTCAAGAAAGGTCCTTCCATTCAGAATTCCAGTCCTCCGCCCAAGGAAAAAGGAGATCGAAGCACTCCATGTTTTCTCCCACTCACAAAAGAAGCCAAAGAAGAAGACATAGGGATTACAGAGACAGTGATTCAGAAAATAACCCGTATGAATACGAAAATCAGCTGGAAGCTGCTATGAAGCAAATCAAGAAGTACAAAACTAGTCTTGCTGAAGCTATCGACGAAAAGAGAAGACTAGAGAGAGAAAAAACTTCTCTGGAAATTCAGATGGACGAGTTTGCGAGATCCAGGAGGAAATACGCCCAGGAGATCAGACTCCTCAGAGAGGAGAACATGAAGATGAAGCAAAGAATTGCAGTCTTGGAAAATGTAGGTCAAAAATCAAATATTATTTTGCAAAATTAAGGAATTTCAGGAGGTGACGTCATACCAGTCCTACCATTCCACATATTTCCCTTATCAGCAGTCTTTCATGTACCAACATAGAATGCCCTTCACCTTCAGCACTCCCCCGAACCCGAGACTCCAGTTGAACAACACTAACACTGGGAACTCCACCCTTGTGGGGAGTCAGCTCGATGGTGGATTCAGACCTCCTCCGATAGGGGACGGTTCGGGAGAATCCTTGGCTTTCATGTCCGCAACGACGACGGCGAGCAACGGGAAACTGCCGGGAATGAGCTTGACGGAGGAGACCCAAGATGAAGTGAAAGTTTTCAGACATAATGATGAGACAAGTCCAAGCAGACCTCGTGAGTGTCTTCGATTTTGTTTCAAGTTCATATTCATTTTTTAGCAACGAATTGTATTTCCAACCAATCTTTCGACATCAGCAGCAACAGTGGGAACCTGAGAGTGTCGACTTCGGCCAACTCTTCCCCGGAAAACAAGAGTGCGGAGAAGACACCTACGGCCAGCCAGAAGACTCAGACGGAGGATCCAAGGCTTCTGAAGTTCAACCGGGTAGTGACGAGCCAGATCCAAGAGAAAAAGAAGAAACAGTCGGAGTCCAAGTTCTCGAGATACAGAAGCACCCCTGATATCCGCTTTCCCTAAGGGTAAAAGGCAAATATCCGTGAATTCTTGCCTCCTTGTTAGGTGTCATAAGGTTACAATCCATTATTTTGATTTTACTGGTATGATAAAGGAATCTGCAAAACAGAAGCATGATGGATCTCAGAAAAGTCACTCGGGAGATTGGGGATTTGGAAATCATTCAGATTGCGGTTTTATTTTTTCTTGTATGAGTCTGAGATTAAAATGAGTTGGAGTTCACAATTCAATTCTGACTGGGTTTGTCCCAATGATTTCCCATAATTATCTAAATGACACGCCTATCCCAACTTTCGCAACAGTGACCAGTCGGATATCTGAAATCAATTGGTCTGGGTCGGTAGAAACTGTAAACATCCGTGTCGAGACAAGGCCGCTCCTACCCCAGTAATTCGATCTTAGAACAGATCTTCCGTCTGCACCTCCAAAACCCTGTCGATCGAACTCTAAGATGTCGTTCCTTGATCTCCATATTGACGATTTTTATTTTATTTCGAAAATAAAATTGGCGCCAAACCTAATGACGATTCGTTTCGGCGGAGCTACTGAAATTCAAATTGCAGCCAGATGCGCCGCGCGAGTCTTTGTTTTCCATTATTGACTCTTGCAGATCAGTATTCCCTTTGAGGCGGAAGTGCATACGCCTGGAGCCAATTCGCGGACCATTATCACCACTTCCTGAGAAAGTGGACTGGTGAAGTAAGGACCCGACCTCCTGTCGTTGCGCGTGTCCACTTGAGTTCAAAGCTTGTTGCCGACCGTAATTTCCCTGTGAGAACAGTAATGCCCAACAATCCAATGTGCCGAAAAACGACAGACAGACCTCTCTGTTTGGTTTATCTCCCGAGTGTCGAGCGACTCGCACTGGTCGTTTTTTGGCGGCACTGGATCTAGACCATAATTTCCTTTTTTTAAACGGCCATGATTGGATTTCCCTGGGATTGTCGATATGTGGATTCCTGAATTCGGAGTTCCGGCTCGTATTGCCCGGCATCTGCTTCCGACGCCCTTTGATGTGGAGATGTTTTTCTTATCGTCGTTGGTATTTGGTTCGAGAGAGGTGTTTTCGAGTTTTGCGGGACTGTTACAGCCCAATCGTTTCCCGTCATACGAATATGCAAGACCACTCGCATTCCGCTTTCAGGTGTCAGCATGAAGTCGTTCAGGAGAATGTTCAAGTCGAAGGCGAAGGAGGAGAACAAGGAGAACCTGGATGTCTCGAGGCACGTAACGTTCCACGACGGGCCCGAGAGACAGTCCACGAAACGGGCCCGGCAGCAGGTCCTCCTGTCGCAGAGGTCCTTCGACGACATGTCCCATCCCGCCGCCGCTTACCACGTGCCCACGAAACCCAGGGCCCACAGACCCACTCAGTCCTGTCCCGGGGGACCAGATTCCCCCAGAGGAGGCTCCAGCAGCGACGACGACCAGAGCACCCTCGTCGCCGGACGAGCCGAGTTCCTCATGAAGGAGAGGAAGCACCGCACTTACACCCTGAACCAGAGAGAGAACGACCACACCAGCAGGAAGTACTACCAGAAGATGGAGATGCACGGAGTACAGACCAGCGAGTACGGTAGCGCCGATCCGAGTCCGGTGAGCGACGTCCTCAGAGCCGTCAACCACAACGAGAACCGATACATCAACGAGCCCCCGCGCTTCGGGGACCAGCAAGTTGTAAGTTGCGGTCTGCCGTGACCGGAGTTCCTCCATAGTTGGGAGACTCACTTACCGATTTTAGAACTACAAGCGCAAGTACCGCGAGTACAAGGAGCGCTGTCGGTACCTCTTCGAGGCCAACACCAGACTCCGCGAGGATCTGAACAACACGATGCAGCAGAACCACAAAACCATCTCTTTCCTCACCGACGAGGTCAACCGACTCAAGCACGAGAACGAGAGCGTCAAGATGCACCAGAAGCAGATGCAGGCAGAGCTAGCCTCGTACCAGTCGAGCATCCTCTCCCGCCACCAGTCCACTTTCCCGACGTTCAACTGCTTCGGGCCCCCCAACTTCTCCATGATGGGTCAGATGGAGCCCACCCCCATGGATGCCGGGGAGCAGCTGGCGAGTCTCTCGAAGCTCCCGTCGACGGGGACCACCACGAGCACAGCGCCTACGATGCGCTTTTCTTCGGCAGAACCAGACGAGACGAAGAACTTTCGTATCCGCGACGCCGACTCAATGGATGACTCCTCGAGAACGCGTAAGTTCGAACTAGTTCGGTCTCGGAATGAATGGTTGTTTTCAGAGGAAATGTCGCCGCTCTCTAATAGCTCTATGGAGAGGTCTCGGAGAGAGAGAGAAGAGAAGTCCCCCGTCAGAACCTCCTCTCTTGTGCAACTGAAGGACGACGGATACAGCACCACCCAGTCGAACCAGACCCTCGCCGCCGTCGAGGAAGAACCGAAGACCCCTTTCAAGTCCTCGGTCCCCGCCCGGCACCTGGAGAAGAGAGGAACCTCTTCGGCGTGATTGCAATAATTGTAAATTGTTTAATCACTTTTAAGCGCAAAAGTTTTATTGTTTTCTCTGGAAAGAGAATTGAAATTGAGGATAATGATTTGTGGCAGTGGAATGATGAAGTTGAGACGTTTGATACAGTATCTATGGGATTACAGTACCTAAGTGAAGGTGTCACTGGCTTTTGCAGATTTCTCGGTTCTGCTTCAGGTTCGTCTTGATCTCGATGATCTTGGCGATGATGGACCTGGTTTTGTGGTGACAGGACTCGTAGAGACTGCAGCAGGGGGAGATCTTGGCGCACTTCTTGTGCAGCATCTTCCTCTCCTTCCGGCACTTGAGCTCCGCCTTTTTCTGGGACATTTTGCGCTGCTTCTTGCCGCCGCGCTTCTTCGTCTTCCTGGGCTTGAAGGAGATGATCTTCTCGAAGGACCGACGACACTTCCTTTCCTGAAACCGGGGATTGAGTCGTGCTGAGATTATAATAGTTGTGAGGATTTGGAATTGGATCTCAAAAATCAGCTAACGATTAGTGTCCCTACTATGGGTTGAGTCACTTCGGATGAAGATGACTAATGCTGACGAAAACCGAGACTTGTTAACTACCAATCGCCATCTAAATGTATGGCAGCTACTTTTGTACGGCGGATCGGACAACTGGGATCGACCCCACAAGTCGGTATCCGGTTTCGCTAACTGTGGTTTGGACATTGGTGGCGACAAGTTGAATGAGTTTAGAGCAATGACTAAGGCAAACACTAGGATGAGTACAACGGAACTTACGCTGTCCTCCGTTCCAATAAGCACGGCTTGCTCCAGGTTCTTCTTGACGCAGTCCCTGATGACCTCCGTCTTCCTCAGATGGAGACCTGTCAGTTCGTCGTGGAGCTCATGGTTCTGCTTCTTGGAGCACTTCGGAGTGTCTTCGTCGTCGTCATCGTCTTCATCCTCGCCAGCCAGGGTCGCCCGGAGCTGTCTTCTCTGGATGGTGTCATCCCTGCATTCCCTCTGCTTTTCTTCCAATTTTTCCAAACACGTTATGTAATTTTGACAAGGTTCAGTCTGAAAAGTGCTCGTGAAAATACAGAGAGAAATTTAAAAACCATGGATGAAGTCCTCTGAAAGATCGAGTTTTGAACTTTAGTCCCGATAATAGAAAGTCACTTGTTTCGAAATTGATCGTTAATTTTTAAAACTACTTCTATGGTATATTTCATTCTTTTAGGGGGAATGAGTCTTAAATATTACTTTATCGGATAAAACTGCAGACGTCTGAACGAAAATAAGGAGGATAATGAAGAATAAATCCTTGTTGATCATTATAGCAAGTAATTAATTGAAGAAAGGTCGAAATAGTTAGCTAATAAATCTCATCAGCTTTCGAAGTCACGAAATATTTCCTCCTAAAATATACTGTAATTAGTGTTTGACAAAATCCCGATTGAGCAACACGGAGAGATTGAATAATTTAATTTAATTTAAAATTAGAAGTCTCAGTAGAAATTTGAGGGGAACTCTCTTGCTTCTTTCCTAATCTACTACTCTTATAAGAAGGAAAACATAAAGCTACAGGAGCAATATACAAAAGAAAGTATTATACAGAGAAATGACTTCTTCATATATCTGAGTAATACAATAACTTCGAACCAGAAAAATGATTGACTAGCACGGAGGAATCTGAAAAAAATCTTGGTCTATTTACTCTCGTGGGCAGAACGGTCTCAGAAACTGGATCCAAAAAACAACGAATCGATGGATCACGGGATCGCTGACTCAAAAGGACGACAGGATGATGTTAGGACACTTACTAGCTGATCAATGAGCAGAAAACATCTCTCCTATCTTACTCAGTCCTAGCTACTGTATAATTCTCATTAGATCTTTTAATAAAAAGCTCCAGTAGAATCTTAGACAGTGACTGAATGAATAAACACCGATCACTGTCCAACACTTTCATTCGAGCTGTCAGCCGCTATCCAAGGAACAGTTTCAATAAAGCAGTTGAATGGTGGCCTACAAAAGACAAATTCACCAATGTCAGTCGCAATCCGACTGCAATTCTCTGTACTTTTGGTAAATAAAGTCCAACACCAAAAATGACAGGAGATCGTGAATCATAATAATTATGATGATTCGCAAACAACTTCTAGGATTGCTAGACAAATCAATAAACGTACAACCTTTCTGGAAAAGGCAGAAAGGGAAAACGCAGTTGCGCAAACTGAATCGGCCAAAATTGCGACTATGAACAAAAACTCTACTAAAGCAAGTTTTCAGGACACTTCCATAAGACTTTCTCTTTCTTCATTCCAATAAATTTAATTTTAAATTCGATAGAAAATTAAAGAAACAAGCACCGCAGATCAGCTACAAGTTGAATTTGTCAAAGTTTATAAAATCGCAAATTATGTAAATAAACATCTTATGACTGGAAGAGCATCAAAAAATTCGGGAATAGATCCGATTCCTCTTGAAAGAGATCAAAAGAGATAGAACTTTATCTTGCAGAGATTCGAATCCTCGGAAGGAGAAGCTTTTAAAGATCAACAAGATCAAAGGGTTAAGAGGAAAGCCCTCGTCAGGGAAGAAGTCACGATATCTAAAAAAATTTAAAGTTTGTAAAAAATGATGAAATGTAAAGCGTAAGAAATTGTAGATCACTAAAATAATAGATCTCAGAAATAATGAAATTAAGAAATAATAGTATTCAACAACTAACAATAGCAACTGAGAAACAGTCAATACTGTCCAATCATTTATTGAGGTTACTTTCGATAGTGATTCCGACAACTGCAATAGGTATTGTAGACGGTAACTAGTGAAATAAATTGACCTTCAAAAGAGTTCTCTTCAAAATTTAAAATAATAACAAACACTCTAAAATTTCCGAAAAACATCTCACATCTACTTTAATTATAAAAAACAACTTCAATCTACTTCTTTCTAAAATCTCAAAGATTACCCGCTTCCTATTTTTCGGAATGGGAGCTCTACAAAACGTGTTGAATAAAATTGTACTTTATCCGAGTCCCATGATTCTCTCAGAAGTGGGCTGAGTTGAAAAAATCAAAAAATAATTACTCTCTTTAAAAATCAGGACTTTACGAAATAAAAGCGATTTTGGAATTCATCCTTCCAAACTCCAAAAAAATAAAAACGTCAGAGGAAGTATCTTTATTCTTAGTTCCGGAATTTTATTTGTAAAAATTATACTAGGATTTCTTTTCAAATCATCTCAATACAATTTTCCAGAAATTGTCGAAAATAAAATTTAAAACTTTCTTAAAAACTTGTTCCAAAGATTTCTACTGAATCCTGGAAAATTCCAATTTAAAAATGAGAAAAAAAACAAAAAGTCTCATTTTAGTCGGGCCTTCTTGAAAGTTTTCCAGTATACTCTCATCCCGGAGTGGACAACTTACAACGGAAAACGATAAAATCAAACCCATGCCTCTGGCGTTTTGTAATCAGTCGAGACAATTCCCAACGGATTGAATTTAGAAACAGATGGCGAAGTTGACTAAAAACGACACTGCCAAATGGAAGAAAAAAGAAGGAAATCGTTAATCCTCGGACTGGCCAAATTCGAAACTGGATTGTTTGGAAAAAAAGCAGTGTTCTTTTGAAGAAATAAATTTCGACTAAAATGACTCAATTTCGCTTTATGAAAATCATGAAGAGCCTGGGAAAATGACAGAACGGAGGCGGAAGGAGATTATTTGTTTACACTCTGGGAATTTATAATTGGGCATAATGGGAGAAATAGCTTGGTGGGAGGATTAATAATTTATTGAAAACAGACGACACCAGTAGTTCGAGAAATATAAATACCCTCTTTTCTTCCACCTTTCTTTATATCAACTTTAGTATAAAAACACGAACCTGATTATATTTACTAACATCGATAGCAATTCCGTTCAGAGCCATTCTAATATCGAAGGTGATCAAGAATATTGCTTGATAAGAATATTAATAACTTAGGACCAAATTGCATCGGCTAGAGGATCTGGATAGGTTACCCTCTCCTCTCATGTTACATCTCAATATTGAAAAGTAAATATTATCTTATCTTACTCAGTTATATCATCAAACTCTTTATTCAAGAGCATGTCCATATTTTTGCTCTCAGTATAAAAATAAAAAAGTAAATTGAAATATTTTGTTACATAGAACAATTAAAAAACATGATTCGATCTTGAGTCAGGAATTTGATTTTCGACCTTGATCACAAGACGAACCTACTTGGTTTCTATTTAATCTTTACGTGTAAAGTGATATTCATTAAATTAGGTCTCTGAATCTTAAGAATTTTTGATATTATATGGAGCACACGCATTGAGAATTTTTCGTGATCTTCCATAATCCATTAGAAAAATTCTGAAACCAAACAATGATTTCCAAAAGTATTTTAATCAAAAGATTTCCAAATTGCTCAGAAAATTTCAAAGCTCCTGGAGTCTTACAGCGTGCCATGAAAGTTTCCCGAATTTAAGAAGAGTTGCTGGATTTTCTGGAATCTTACGAGGCAGAAATACTCAAAATATTTTTCACAATTATTTTACGGGCCATTTGATGATCAACGTGCACATTTTTCACTAATTACTTTATTTGTCCAAAAGTCGACCTGAGTACGTAATTCTACAAAACTTGGAGTCTCATAATAGTTCATGAAATTCTCCAAAATTTTCGAGGAAATTTATATCCTTCAGAATCTTTCGAGATAGGAGCTCATTGTGTAAAGGAAATTTCTAGTTTTGTTTACATCGACAAACCAAAGTGCACATCTTTTCACCAATTTCTGTCATGATTTGAAGGTTAATCGAACTAAGCAACTTTATAGGACATTCTCGAATCATACAATGTCTCATGAAATTCCCCGAAAGTTAACGAGGGATTATAATTTTTCAGGATCCCTAAATGAGTCTCTATAGTTCTCCGGAATCATGAAAGAATTCAGAAAATATTTTTACAATTCTGTTTACATAATAAAACAATCAAAGACCACGTTTCTTAATGTATTTCTTTACTCAAACGTTCATCCAATTACATAATCTCATGAAAGTTCCTGGAGTCCTACAGTAATCTATGAGATCTTCCAGAATCCTCAAATTCTCCATGCAGAAAAATCTTCAACTTTTTTTGTGATATTTACGTCACAAAAAATCAAAGCCCACATTCTTTGTTTTCATTCCTTTTTGATCTGGAAACCAATCCAACTACGTCAAAAGCATTCAGATCATGTCTAGCTCGGAATTGCGAGAATAATTTTCGATGGAATTTAGCGAACGAGACACCCGATTTTTTTCTAAATAGTCATTCAAGATATTTGTTTTTCTCCAAGTTTACAAACCAATTTTTTCTTGATCAATGACCTTCTTCGACGAAACGTTGACTACGTCATCTGCAAAAACTACATATAAAAGGACCATCGAAGTTTTCATTTTCATCAACTAAAAGAACTAAAATAGCTTAATCAAATCTCCAAAATGTCGAGAATCTATATTTTCTTCGGACTTCTCCTCCTCGCCGTCCTCGGATCAGCCTATCCCCAGTTCGGATTAGGTCTCGGAGCCCGCACTCCTCTCGCCTCCATGGGAGCCAATGCGAACGGTGGCTACTATGGAGGCCAAGGAGGTTACGGTGGAGGTTATGGTGGATACGGTAACGGTGGATATGGTGGATACGGTAACAGTGGATATGGTGGATATGGAGGCACCAACGCTGGTCTCGGAGCAAATGTCGGTAAGTGTCCTTTTTTATAGAAAATCAACCATCCAAAATGAATCTTCAAGTATTTTACTCAAAATACCACCTCCTTCTACAGAAACCAAATTTCCAAAATCCAAATGCCCGCAATATCCAAAATAAATTCAACCTCCCCAGTGTTCTAACCTTAATCTTTAATTTCAGCCGGAATCCCTGTTGGAACCGGACTTGGACTCGGTCTCGGACGTTAAGCTGTTCCCCAATCTCACCCATCAACAAGCACAGAAAACTACTTAGATCATTCCAGTTGTAAATTTCATTAAGTTAACAATATATGACGCTAATAAACAATATCAGTTTATTTTTTGCCCAAAATAAACGGGGTACCATCACGATAAATAAAATCTCTTTGCTCTATAACCTTTTGAGAAAAAGATTTGAACAACCAGTGCAGTACAAAAAGGAGCAATCGATAAATTAGTAAAACGGGTAGAAAGCACAAGACGCACCATAACAAGAAACCAGTGCTCAAGACACGGCATTTTCGACTACGAATCACTCGATAGTGGTAGCTAGAAGTTCGAAAAGATATGAGCAACGATCTCAAAACAGCTTGGTTGATCCGCTGATTTAGTGTAAGGTAACCATGGATCAACCAAAGGCCGTGATACAAACAAGTTTTAGAACGTAGACTATTAGGAAGTTTCAGAAGTCCCAAAATGTTGAACCACGACTACCCAAATCATTGACTGGAAGACGGATCATCATTAATCGGAGGTGGCGTAGTCGACACTGATCTCGAGTTGTCTTTCTGATTCGCGGCATCCTTTAGATTCGCCGAACTGTTAGATTTCCGTTCAAAGGACGGATCCTTCTTCGTAACAGTCTGCCATCCTCCGTCGTCCTCGAGTTGACGTGCAGGTTGCTTCTTGTTCGCTCTCCACGGCTGCGATCCTAGCTTTTCCGTCTTCTCAACCTAAAGGAGCAATTAATTGCGGAAAAGCACGATACAACATACGCTTTGCAGTTTCAAGTCCTTTTTGATACTTCCACCAGTTGTACTTGCAGCAATCACTGCAGCAGCTTTACGGTCATTTTTATTATCTTTGGACGGACGCCCAGAATAAGGAGTAGGACCACTTGGACGTCCGGTGTACGGTTTCTTCAAAGTATTCACTTCGTAGGCATCACGTTCCCGCTTATTTTGAGCTTCCTCCTTGATGACATCAGCTTTCACTTCCTCCTTGGTTTTAGGTCCTTGACTCTTGGCCTCCCAGCCCTTCGAACGTAGATCCTCCAGTCCAAGAATCATGAAGCGGACACGATTAGAAACCTTCGGCTTAAATTTAGTGACAAACGAAACAAATTCATCAAGCCTAGCTCTGTCGTTCGGGCTCGTAAACAGTCCTACGGATTCAAGTAGATTCAAGCTGAATTCGATATCGAGCTCACTTCCCTGTAACACACTGATAAAAACAGTATAGGAAAAAAACACATACGGATTCATCTGCTTTTCTTAAAAGACTGATTATACAGAAGTGTATAACTTTCCAATTGAGCAAATTGATTCGATATAAATGAGAGATAAATCTGGAACATTACGTATACTAAACTTGATAACTCCGAGAGAAACTTACTTGATGGTACCCAACATATAACGTTTTTCTTTTCCCTTTAAATCTTCTATTTCTTCTTTCAAGAGCTCCTTCTTCCTTAGATCCTCTTCAGCAGCAAGCTTCTCCTCCACTCGCTGAAGTGAAGCTTGAGCAGGAGTCTGAGTCGTTCCTTCGAAAATATTCTGGCATTTGCGAACAACCGTCGTGTGGAACTGCTTCTCTTTCTGCGGTCCAACATGATTTGATTCTGCTTCATGTTGCAGCCGACATAAATCTGAGTATACTCCAACAAAAGTAGGTTCCTCTACGGCTTTCGTGAAAATCAGTTCCACAACGGTAGGAAGGGTATCCTGATCCTGCCAAACTTTCTTATTGATAAACTCACGAGAAAGTTCGTCATAAGTAGACGGAGTAATCTTGTTCAACAGACCACGAATGTCCTTTCTGACCTTCTCAATGCGATCAGCGATGTCCTCATTACCCGTTTTCTGAACAAGTGTTGAAGGAACCCAAGCATCTTTGCCACGCTGAAGCTTTTGCACTTGTTGACGTTGAATCGACGTTCTACCAGCAAATGGCTAAAAAAGAGATTATCACATTGTCGAAAAGATAATTAAACAAACCGCTCTTTGTGGTGGATTCTTCTTTCCCCTGGTGTCGCTGGCACGACCAATATAATTCTTATTAGACTTATTATTCGGAGCCCATGTAGGATTGAAATTATCACCACGTAGTTGATACTTAGAGCGACTGACACCGGATGCATGGACTGGAGGAGGCATTGTGCTACGATCAATCATGAACTCTCTCAGCTTCTCTTCAGAAAGGGGACAAGGAGCGGTTTTGAACTTCTAAAACAACATCTCAATTAGTCTTCAATATATAGAACACAAACATACCTTGATGATCTGACGCAAAAGCTCAATTAGATCGCGAGTGTAAATGGCTTTCGAAAGGTTCAGCATATTATCTGGGTTTAGCATGAACTCGACAACTTTCTGCTCGAATTCAGTCAGTGTAGTTTTCTTGTCTTCCTTCAGAGGAGCAGAGATATCAGCAGTCTCAGATTCGTCTTCAGCTCCCTCAATCTCGATGACAGGTTCCTGGACAACAATAGAGGGATTTTCTTCGCGTTCTCCACCTTCAGACAGTGAACGACGAGCACCTACTGATTCGTCACTGATTGGGGTCAGCTCCTTCTCGGAAACAACCGCCTCAGATTCTGGTTCCACCGCTTTCTCTTCACCAACAACAGTATCTGAAGCCGGAGTAGGTTCTTTTGAAGTAGATTTGTCTGACTCTGGTGTCTGTTCTTGCTTTGGAGTGTCGTTGATATTCGCCTTTTGTTGGAAGGCAGCAGCAATACGCTGAGTGAACTCATGTCTAAATTCATCAGTACCCGAGCGAACTGTCTCGGACACTGGTGCAGGTGCAGGGGCAGGAGAAGTCGATTCAGACTTTACGGGTTCAGGTGGAATTTTCCCATCGCTTTGAGACAGGACATTAGCTCCCGTATCAGGATTAATAAACTGTAAAATCTTCTTCTGACGGGGAGCGGGAGGCGGTTGTTGTGGCCGCTGTTGTTGCTGCTGAGGGATCTGATTCTGAGGGGGCTGCATTTGATGATAGACAGGATTTGCTTGAGGCATACTGGTAACCA
>VOSG01000650.1:0-15056 GCA_009761265.1 Halicephalobus sp. NKZ332 | reverse complement strand
TCTTTGAATCAGCTGGAACGTGCTACCTCCCCTGCTTACATGTTGCTCGCAAGATGCAAATTTGATTTTGATTTCGATTTTGATTTTGATTTTGACGTCGAGCCTTTATAGCCCTCAGCACTGGTTAAAAAAAAGAAAAATCACTTAAATGCCCTTTAATTTTTTTAAAATCAAAATCAATAGGATAACTTTAATTTTTGAAATTAAAACCAATTAAATATTTTCAAATTTCGAAATTAAAGTTATTTGAACAGTTGTTTTTTAAAAATAAAACCAATTTTGGCTTTCAAGAAGATCGAAATAAAAATTCACCGGACTTGAAAATAAAGTTTATTTTTCTTTAAATGCTTGAATTAGTCTCAATCGAAAAGGAGGGCACTGTCCATGGTTGGTTAAGCAAGAATAAAAAATAAAATACAATTGTAAAGGAATTATTATTTCTTAGAATCTCCATTTTTACCTGTCGTTATTTTTTGGAATGAAGACGCGAGACTAAAAACTCGGAAGATTCTTAAAATTTCCCGGAAGTTCACATTGAAAAGTTTCGAAATTTTTGTACTTCCTAAAATTTTACGCTGGAAAATTCTAAACTTTTTTTGATCGTTACATTTCTTAAAAATTTGGAATTTCCTAGACTGTTGTAATTCCCGGAAGTTCATAGTGAGAAATTTTAAGTTTTTTAGATTGCCATATTTCCTGGGAATTCATATCGAATATTTTATAATGGTTTTTTTATTTGTAATTTCGGAGATCTCCTGAAGGTTCACATTGAAAAATATGCAATTTTCTATTTTTAATTCATGAAATTTTCCGAACGTTTGTCTTAAAAATTTGCAATTTTTCTAGAAACTCACGTTCGAGATAACATGTAACACTTTTCAGTTTTTAATTTCTGAAATTTCCGAGAAGTTCATATTAAAAATTTATGATAATTTTCCTATTCTTAATTTCTAGAATTCCTTGGAAGTTACATCGAGAAATTCACAGCTTCTTAATTCTTATTTTTCTAATATTTCGCGATACTTTTGATATTTACAATGATGAGATGAAAAAAACAATTAAAAATGATGTTGAGATTCTGAAATATTAATATTAATATTGAATATTTGAGTTTAAATCTTTGAATTTCAAATTTTTAACTGGGATTTCCTCAGTTTTTTTGAAATTCGCACTTTTCAACTTTATTTTCGAAGATGGATAAAAAAGAAGATTTGATTGTTCTGGGTTTTCAGTTCGTTAATTTTATTATCGTTTTGAATAAGATACAAATTTAATCTGCACATTTCCTTCCAGTTAGACTTTACACATTCCAATAAAAGTTGTAAATTATTCTGAACGAGACTCGAACTTTTCTTAATCTTCGTTAATTTAAGTTAATTCCTCTAGACATTTGTTGATTTCAGAAGATTTTACTTCTATTAATTCCAGTAGACGTCTATTGGCTTTTGTTGAGTTAAATTGATTTTTATAAATTCCCGTTGACTCCGGATAGATTCCATTTACTGCTGTGGATTCCAATCGACCTCTGTTGACTTGAGTTGACTTCAGTGGACTCGTTCAAGCGCGTTCTGTCGAGATTGGGGCCATAGTTCATGGAAGTCGTTTTTGACTGTCTGGAAGCCTAGATTTCCAATTTCACGGCAAATTGCAGTTGATTAATGCTACTTGGACCTTTTAAGGTTCTGGAGTGCTCCAATAAAAACTTTTGGCGAGTTAGTGAAACAAAAATAGTTGCAGCTCCTGTCATTAGTGTTTCAGTCCGCTTCCGAGATTGCTCAAAGTGGCTCTCAGTCACTATCTTTTCAAGCTTTGAATTCCAGCCTACTCGAGTTGTTTCCTATTTAGCTGGGGAGCTTTTGGAAGGATGTTCCGGGGTCAACTCCGGGAGTCTTTGTTGCTTTGTTCATCGAAGCACGGAGCCACTGATTGTCCTCGTCTCATGCCGTCTCCAGTTCCTTCCAGAGCCCCTAAATGATCCTCCCATTGGGAGTAAATCAAAGTCGTCATTCTTTTTTTCGATCAATAAGTTTTTCTTTGAAGATTCCAGAATTAATGTTTTTTTGCATTCTCAAAAATAATTTTTCTCTGGAAATTGCAAAAAGCCAAATTTACGAGTATTCCTCCTCGGCACGTGTTTGTTGCAACCCAATATGGCTCGGCCAAAGTCGTTCAAAAAGACCGAAATTATGACCAAATAAAAACCGGAATTTACTTATCCTTAAATTGTCTGCTGTTTTATCCTTTTTCGATTAAATGGAATTTATTTAATGTTTGATAATTTACTAGTGCGACGTCTCATGAAGAATTTATTCATTGACCTTTAAAATATTATTTATTATTTCTTCAAAAAAGAATAATCTCGAAAATTTTAATTTTTTCATTATGAACTTTGGATGTCTCAAGCTTGGAATACTTTGAACAGTTTTTGGATCTTATTAAATTTGTTTTTAATTTTCTGTATTAGTAGAAAATTTATTCAATAAATCCCGAGGAATTTGTTAAAAAGAGATAATTTGAAGGATTTAGCTTTTTCAGAACGACAGATTTTAAATGCTGAAATTGGAATATTTTGGATAACTTTTTACTCATTTTCTGGCTTTGTAGAAAAACTTTATTCAATAAATTCTAAAATATCTTTTAGTTCTTAAAAATAAACAACTTTCGAAATCTAAATTACTCTGCAGTTGTGAATCTTAAATAGTTTAAAATTAGTGTACTTTAAACGATTAAATGGAACTTGTTTAAAATTTTTTGACGACTCACTAGTTAAATAAAAGAAGCGTATTTATTAAATCCGAAAAATGTATTTCTTAAATCCAAAAAAAATGTATTTATCAAATCCAAAAATATCCCTTTTATGTCTCTCTTCGAAAATAATCAATTTCTGGAGTTTTTTGCAACCATACTCTGAGTCACCTGATAAAGTTTCTTTGGATGATTAAGCAAAATTCTGTATTTTCAGTAGTTTTCTAATTTAAAAAGTGTTTTCGAAAAGAAATTGCTACAGAGTCGGAAAATTACTTAATGAAGAAGCTTTTTTGCATGAATAAATAAAATTGAACATTTTTTCGCGATTTACTAGCTTAATGTAACAAACAATATTCGATGAGTTTTAAAATATTATTTTTTCGAAAGGATAGTCCCGAGGATTTAAATTTTTAGCAGTTCCTCATTTAAAACAATTTAAAATTTAAATATTTCGAATAATTTAAGAAATTCACAATTTTTAATCAATTTTCTAGTTTGGTGTGAAACTATTCATTCAATTGTAAAACCTCTTTTTATCTTTAAATTCGAAAATGACTAATTTCGAGGGTTTAGAGTATTTTATAGTCGTGGACTTTAAATTACTCAAAATTGGAGTCCTTTGTTTTTTCACTAGTTTCTCCAAACAGAGGACTCCACGCAATCACGAGAATCCTCGAAAATTTTTTAAATTCCTCAGCAACTTCCCATAGTTTCCAAAAAGCTTCAATAATCCTCAAAATCCTTTGAAATCTCCTGGAACTTTCTCGAACATCTCCAAAAATCCCAGAAAGTTTTCGAAAACATCCACCTCAGTGTTTCATGACTGAAGACAATTCTTTCAAAGAAAACCAATTTGGGATTGTCTCAGATTATAGACAGGAACTAATTTTGCAAGTTAATTTGGATTTCTTTACTCTTGTTTTTTATGTAATTTGGTAATATCTTCCGACTACGGATATCGTTGGATAATTTTAAATCTAAAGTCTTCCAAATTGCCTGAAGGGCAACAGCAAGAGCTCTAGTCTTCCTCCTTTGTCTCGGATTTCTCCAAAAGCGAGTTGTGCGCGGATTTCACCGCGGGCCGTGGCTGGACACGTCGACGGAATCCAAGGGGCTCGTATTTCTCCAGTCGCAATCGCCTCTCCGGTCGTTTCCTTTTTTGTTTCGTCTTCTTTTTTATCAAGAAGTTTGGTCTTTCTATTTCCCAGATCTAAAATTATCCTTATTTAAACGGAACTACTTTTTTGGAAAGGATCCAAGAGTTTCCTCAAGTAGGAATCCCGAAAATTAGCTTTTCCATCTAGGAATTTGCAAATTAATTTCTTTCAATCAGGACACCAAAAGTCAAATTTCCTACTCGGGATTTAGAAAATTAATTTTTTCCATCCAGGACACCAAAAACCGAGCTGTCACTCGAAATCTTAAAAAATCAGTTCTCAGCATGATTCAAAAAATTAAATTTTCATAACAAAAATAAAGGCGGATTTTCCAATTAGGATTCGAAATTCGGATTTTCATTTCAATGAGGATTACCTTTGGACTTTAAAGTATGTACCTGACGTTAATAGGCTTCTGTCCGTCAACATCTAAATCTGTCTTTTTGGAAGGGATTGAATCTCTTGAAAGAAATTTTGCTAAAAAAACCAATGACCAAGATTTCCTTTTCCAAGATTATTTATTTTTGCAAGTTCGGATTTCATCGATAAACGTGGAATCGATCTTGACTTTTTCAGCTATTCTTCTACTGTTTCTAGTATCAAAAATTCTAGTGTTGGCAGAAACAAAGGAAATTTGCTAGAACGAACTGTAAGAAGCCGTTATGCATTTAAAATGCTCTCTTTGGAATCCACATAGTCACGATTTTTTGTCTTTTAACTTAAAGAACACCATTTTCATAACCTCTTTTACAAGTTTTTTTAACTTAAAGATCATTATTTTCCCTGAATTTGGGTGATTTTTCGGTTAATTTTAAAAACGACTTTTTCTGCATATTTATGGTTTTTTCTAATTTTAAAAGAATTTTCTATGAATTTACACAATCTTTTTCAGTTGTCTTTAGAAACGACTTTTTCCATAATCTTATTTACAATTTTTGTTTTTTAATTTAAAATCTCTTCCAATTTCATATAATTTTTCACTTCCTAATGTCGAAAAAGATATTTTCCGTGAACTCATACAACTTTGTCCATTGAGTTTAAAAACGATTTTTTAGAGAATTTACTTTTGATTTTCGGCAACCACTTTTAGAGACAATACTTTCTATACATTCATGTATACTTTTGCCTCCTACTTTTAATGTCAATATTTCTATGAATTCATGTATGCTTTTTGTCAACCAACTTTGGAGACAATATTTGTCATAAATCTAAATGACATTTCGTTCTTGTCCTCCTTGAAGTTCATCAAGGCTAAGAAAGATTTATCCTCCCTCACAAATATTTTTTGTTTTTGAATTTTTGTATCTTCTGTAATAGGGAAAATATTTGTTTTCTATTATTAATAACAATCAATAGCAATTTGTTTATCAGAATTTATTATTAGAAAAGAATATTTTTACTCTATTAATTTTTGAGATGGTGAATTTTGCGAAATGTTCATAGTAATTTTTATGAGGTAGAGATGGCTTTTACAAGATGTTTATATTAATTTTTTAGAAGAGAACAGGTTCCAAAGATTGTTTATGCTGTTTTCTACGAAATAGATGTAAATTTCACAAAATGTTTATATAATTTTTGCGAAGTGAAGACAGGTTCCAAAAATGTTTATAGTGATTTTCATAAAGCAAAAACATACTCTAAAAACATTGATTTTTGTAGTGAGAAAGTAAAAACCTCATTAATTTTTACAAAATAGAGAAAAATCCCAAACAATGTTTATATCGATTTTTACAAAACAATAGTAATCTTCGAAAGTGTTTTACAATAATTTTGTGAAACGGAAGTAGATGCTGAAGTTTTTTTTTGTTAATCTTTATGAAATAATAATGATTTTCAGAGAGTTTTTATAGCAATTTTCATAATGCGAAAAAAGACTTCTCGGGGTACTTATAGTATTTTTTGGAACAAGAATGAATTCCGAAAATTTTTTTATTAATCTTTATAAGGGGATAATAACTTCCAAAATTTTTATAGTGTTTTTTTATAAGAAGAAGAAAGACTCCACGAGGTGCTTATAGTAGTTTTTGTGAAGCAAGGATAGATTCCATAAGATGCACAATAGGTCTCTGGTTTCGAAGTGACAAAACGGCTGTCGACGGCACTTTCGAAAAAAGCCGAGAAAGCAAAACTTCCGCCGTTTTCTCCATGACAGAGGAAAATTCTCCTGCATAATCTCCTCTTTCATTTTTGCATGTTTATCCGTTTCTTGAAGAAAGGTGGGCTTCGGAGGACCTCGATGGACCTGTCGACAAGTCTGTCCGGACACCTCAAGCAATGAACCACCCTTTTTAAATTTGCATAATTTTTTTAAATTCGTGTTTTTTGTTTCAAAGACGACGACTTTTTTTGTAAAAAATAATCTTCGTTTTTAATTTAGAGATTAAATATATTCTTAATACATTCGTTCCAGACAATGATCTCATCCTCAGCCCCTGATGTCATTTGGATTTTCCGAGAATCTTCCCGGTGAGACTCGGCTCCAAAATGCAGCATCGAGAGATCACATCCTCCCCGACGTTCTCCTCGATCCTCTTGATCCTCCTCCTGAATGTCTGGTCGGGATCCGCCGTCAGACAAATCTACCTTGAAGGAGACATCATGCTCGGGGGATTGTTCCCTATCCACGAGGCGGGGAGGAACGCCTCTCAATGCGGCAGGATCAAGGCGGATCAAGGAGTCCAGAGGATGGTCGCGATGCTTTTCTCTCTCGAATCCATCAACAGAAACCCAGATGTGCTTCCTGGAATCAGGCTTGGGGCCCAGATACTTGACAGCTGGTAAGGATATAATTTTTTTTGCAAAAAGTGAAAATTAATTTGTCGAAAATGAAATTTAATATGACGTAATGAACAAGAAAATTTCCTTCAATTTTTTAATTTGATTAAATTTATTTTCTCGAATTTTTATTTTTCTAATTTAATTGGAATTTTTTATTTTACTTTTTAAATTCAATTAAAATTGTTTTTTATTTTTTAAAGTTATTCCTATTGACTTTTTGAGTTAAAATTTTCGCTTAAAAATTGATACTTAATTTTCCACTAAAAAAGATAAAGTATACGAGATTTTGAAATCCAAAAAAGAAAGAAAATTAAAATTTGCAATGGAATTGAAATAGAATTCAAAGGAAACCTTTCTAGTTCTGTGGAAACTCATGCCCTGGAACAAAGTCTGGAATTCATCAAGTCCGTGATGTCGACTTCTGACGGACTGACCTGCTCAGACGGCTCCAGGGCTACTTACCAACGCCAACCTGTGGCTGCCGTCGTGGGAGCGGCTTCGAGCCAGGTCTCCGTGATGGTAGCTTCTATGTTGCAATTATTCAAAATTCCTATGCTCAGTTATTCTTCTACGGGTGTTGATCTTAGTGAAAAGCCTCGGTAAAAATACTTTTTTTTCAGAAAAATTAATTAGAAAAGTATTTTTCTTTTTTAGGTTTGAATATTTTTCTCGGGTAGTTCCTCCAGACAATTTGCAAGCGAAAGCCATGGCTCATTTGGTGGCTCGACTGGATTGGACCTATGTCCATGCTGTGGCAGACACAGGGTCTTATGGAGAAAGAGGAATGGACAGCTTCCGAGCGGCAGCTACAGAAATGGGGATCTGCATCGATGGAGATATCCACAAAATCAGCAGAAGATGGACCGATGACCAATTTACAGAGTTGTTGATCCGGATGAGACACACCAACAAAGCTCGAGGAGTCGTTATGTTCGTCGACGAAGACAATCTCAGGAGATTCTTGACGAACCTGAAGAGGATGATCGAAAGCGGGTCCCATCCAGAGTTGAAAGGGTACTTCTGGTACGTTGTCCAAGTTTATTTTTATGGGATTTATTTTCTACAATAGTGTGATTTTTCCAGGTTCGTAGCTAGCGACTCCTGGGGCATGAAGGGGGCGGTGATCAAGTCTTATGAAGCGCTGGTGGCTGGAGCAATTACAGTAGCACCGAAAACTAGATTCGTCAATGGATTCAACGAGTACTTTTCGAACTTGAAGCCTGCCAATACATTTCTCTCGGAATATTGGCAGTCAATGAATTGCTCAAATAGGATAAATGAGAATTTCGGACGTTGCTTTGAATCTGTCAACTACAATTTCAAACAAGAAGCTTATGTTCCTTACGTCGTAGATGCTGTCCACATCATGGCGAGGGCCCTCCACAAATACATCAAGGCCTATTGCAGTGGGATTGAATGGAAGCACTGTCATCTTTCGAAACATGGATTTGAGGGAAAGCAACTTCAAAAATTCTACCGCAATGTATCCATTTTGCGTTAGTTTCAGTCACTAGATAATACCGATAATAACTGAAACATTTCAGCAAATCAACCATCATTGATAGATAGCAACGGGGATGGAATCGGCCAATATTCGATCTTCCAACTCGACGACAAAGGAGTTTATTCTCCTGTCGGTCGATGGATGGCTGGAAACAAGTTGGATATAGATCTGGAAAAAATCCGTGATGGACTCAGAGCCACCGATGGAAGCACGGAGCTTCCGGTTTCTGTTTGTAGCACTCCTTGTGGAAGGGGATTTTATAGAGCCTACCAAGATCAGACATGTTGCTGGACCTGTATTCCATGTGACATCGCGACCTCGATCATCGTTAACGAAACCAGGTGTGTCCAATGTCCCCTAGGGCAAGTCCCCAACGCTGATCTGGACTCCTGTCGTCACATCAAGGCGGTTCATCTGGAGTGGACGAGTGCCTGGGCCCTGGCCCCCGCGGTGTTCTCGGTCTGCGGTATCTTGGCGACCTTATTCGTGGTTTCTGTCTTCGTCAAATACAACAACACCCCAGTTGTTATGGCTTCAGGAAGAGAATTGTGTTACTGTATGCTCTTCGGAATAGCTCTTTGCTACTTTACAACCTTCGTCCTCGTAAGTCGACCTTCGTTGCTGATGTGCACGGCTCAAAGAATCCTCATCGCTCTCTCGATGAGTGCTGTATATGCAGCTATTCTCGTGAAGACTAACAGACTCGCGAGGGTCTTCAAGGCGAACTCCCCTGTTCGTCCCAAATGCATCTCACCCCCTGCCCAGGTTCTCATCTGCCTCACTATCGTCACTGTACAGATTATTTCGATTTTATTCTTGCTTTATTGGGATCCCCCTGCTACTGATATCCAGTTTCCCACGAGGACGGAAGCTGTTCTTAGTTGCAAAAACGCGACTTGGCATCTTATTTTCTCTCTCGGGTACAATATTTTTTTGATTCTACTTTGTACAATTTATGCTGTAAAAACAAGGAAAATTCCTGAAAACTTCAATGAAACGAGACTCATCGGGTTCACTATGTATTCTACATCGATCTTATGGACGTCTTTTGCTCCGATTTACATGGCTACTCAGAATAATTTCAAAGTAATTTTTCAGTATATATGAAAAATAGTCTCGAGTTTTGAGGTTTAAATCCAAGTTAATCGTTTACGTGAATATTTCCAGATCCAAATAACATCTCTCTGCATGTGCATATCGATGAGTGGGACCGTGGCCCTTGCCTGTTTTTTCGCTCCTAAAGTCTACATAGTTCTCTTCCAACCATACAAAAATGTTCGAACTAGACATTCTGCCGTCGGAAAATTGGTAAACCAACAAATGAGATTCATAAGGTTGGTTTTAAGTAAAGGACTTTCTACAACGGTTTAATTATTATCCTTTTTCGCAAAGATTGTTTTTCCCTTTATGAATATAAATGAGCGAATTTCCCCAGAGTTTTTTATCCCGATCATCCCTTGGATTTTCATTTTAGCCAACTTACGACCCCTCAACCTCATCCACCAACGGACTTCTCGACGAATTGCACGGCTGTCTCGATCATGGATGTGAAATCGAGTACCTTGGGTCCTCGTGAGTCCTTTTCCCTTTTTCAATATATGTTCATGTTTCCCCGAAGCTTCTTACCTTCTGTTTCCCCTGCTCGTTTGCATGCTTTCGAAATCACGTGACTCAATTTAATAAGCGAATTTAGCCGAAGCGAATTGCCCAGTGGAGCGTACGACTCCACTACGGGAGTCTGTGGACCCTCCAGCTCCGGCCTCGGGGGCCACCCCAGCCACGACGACCACGAATCATCGGCGTGTTTCTGTGCAAGCACAGGATCCGGAATCAACCATGCCTCTGTTGGAGGAGTCAGCCCTCATTCTGGCGGAACCGAGACTGGAGTTCCCGATGACACTCCAGTCATCACAAAAAGATGGAGTGCCTCGGGGGCGCGCTCTGTCTCTCTCTGTTCAACAACAGGATCTCAATCACAACAATATCCACCAACGTCGATTGTCCTCGGCCGCAACCACATCCTCCATTGCCTCTCAAAACCAACAGATTTTTGACGATTTTGAAAACGAAGATTCTGTCGTCGTCAGAAGGAGGAACTCCGCTGTCCTCGCTTTCGCCTCGACCACCATCGCTGCCACAGCCGTCGTTGTGGCGAGTCATCCAACGAGTACTCCTTCGAATTCCTCAAATCCCCAAAACTCCTCAAATCACTTCAACAATCGCTCAATGGAAACGGTACCTGACGAAGACGAAAACAACGATGTTAGTGAAGATGAAAGTTCTGGATCTACAATCCAGCCAGGACCGGTACAACTTATTCTTCGAGAAATCAGTGCTGATTCCTTTGCTACTTTTCTATGAAAAGAAGATTTTTATTTAAAAAATATTTTCATCGAAGTTAGCAAATAAAACAAACATCACATGGAAATTGGAAACAATTATCTTTCTGAAATTTCCTCGAAACGAATTCTAGAAATTTCCTAAACAACTGAAATTATAATACTCTAAAATTTTAAAAATCGCTACTTTATAAAGTTTTTCAAGACAAGTTTTCAGAATTTTGAGCTTTTATTTTTCTGAAAATATTAAACATTCATATTTATATAAAACTCAGAAATAACTATCTTCAAACAATTCCCTCAAGGAAAATCTTCATAGTTTTCTGATGCTATTGACAATACAAAGCAGGACAAGAATAGAGTTTCTCCAACATCTCGACTTCTCTCCTTTTTTGTTCAATATCGAGTTGATGATTTAACCTTTGAAGTCTCTTCTCCTTAGATTTCTCTCTCCATTGCCGCATTTTGAATACGAAATTGTTATTGTTCTCAATCTTATTGGAGAAAAGTCCAGGAAACCAGTACTCTTTGGTAATCCAGCAGATGACCATGGTCCATAGCAATAGGAGACTCCAGCCAAGATGACGGATTTTCTCGTCTCCTTGCCTCTGGGCTTCCTCGTAGTCTGGACGAAGAGAAGCCAGGTCGATAAATAAAAATTACAAAAAAATTACAGGAGTTAAAGTAAAAAAATAAAAATTTAAGGATGAAAATTTAGGTAAAATGGAAGGAACTTGAGACTCGTCGAGTCAGCGGAAACAGAAACAGGAGATGAAAAAACTAAAGTCGATATTAATTTCGGAAAATTCATCAAAATAATGTTTAATATTTCTCAATATGAACATAAAATGTGCTTTTACTGTTGTTTTTGGCATTAATTTTAATAAGAAATTTACCAATATCCCTCAATGAGATATGAACTTTATATTTACTATTATTTCTGGCATCAATTCTGATAAACCATTATTTTAATATTTTCGGTATTTCTTGGAAATATAAGTTTTAAGAATATTTGCAGTATTAGCGCTACAAAAACATTATTCGTCTAATGTTTCCTAATCTTTCTCAAGGGAATACGTGTTTTTATTGTAATTTTCAAAATCAATTTCGAAGAGAAATTTTATCATTGCAACAATTTTCAATATTTTCGATGGAATTATAACATGCATTTTATGGTTAATCTCAACTCTCTGGATTAGATGATTTTCTGGATTAGGTGATAATAGTTGTGGAATGCACGGTTTCCTTCAAGAAGTCAAAACAAGGAAGACAAACTCGGACTTGCTTAGCGTGGGAAGGGAGATTAACTTTGTTGCTAGAACATTGGTCACAGAAAATCTGCCCACACCTTCTGCAATGATGCTTCCTCAGGGTTACGGTAAATTCTGCGTTACAAGATAGGCAGTGTGTCACGTCGGAGTCCTTGACCCATTCGGATGCAGGCAAAAGCTGTTCTTTCATCATCACGATTTGGAGTTTGGAACTGTAAACATTGACCACATTAGTTGATACTACTCGAAGAATATCAAATTTGGTATTTGTCGATATAAATTACTTTAGCATTAGTCGTTTTAATATTAAATACTTTGACTTCATTTAAATACTGTTTTAATACTAATTGCTTTAATACTTCCTATTTAAATATTAGTTATCTCCATTAATTATTTTGAAAGAAATCAACTTACTGTGACAATTGAGGTCCCAAGTCAACCAGTGCTTGCTCGGTTTCCTGCAGCTTCTGAGTCGTCTGGTTGTAGATAAGTCGGAGTTCAGCAAGTTCCTGGAGAGCCGAGTGAGCAGCTTGTGATTCTTGTTCGAGTTCGTTGACTCTTTGGAGGGATTCTTCCTTTTTCTTCTGAGCTTCTTGTAGTTCAATTTGTTTTTTCTCCATTTTCGCCACTAAATCATAAAATTCTTCTTCAGATCGATTGGACCGGCCAATTAAGTGTTGTCTGATGATCTCGAATTTCCTAGTTATGGAGTCGATCTTGTTCGAATGGGAAATGGCGATCTCGGAAATCTCGCTTTCGAAATGCTTCATCGTTCCCTTCGTCGAGGAGTCGTTTTCGATCACTTTTTTCTTGATTACAGAAATCAATTGTGAAAAATCTGTCAGTTGTTTTTCAATTGTATTCCGGAGTTTTCTGTTTTCGTCTTGTAAAATTGCACATAATTTTTCGGTTTTTTCATTTCTTTGTTCTTCTTCCTTCAAAGTCTTCTTTAATTCCTCGATCTTCCTCGTATATTCGTCAATATGGTCCTTTTCTGGTTGTTCTTTCTCTCTTAGACCTTGTCTAAAACAATTTTACAATGTTTTAAAAAACTTATATACTCACATTAATTTCTTATTTTGATCTTCCAAAAACTGCTTCTGAGCCAAGACGACTTGGAAGTTCCTTTCCTGTTCAACTTCTTCCTTCGAAGAGCCTTCCAAATGATTTGTACACCTGATTTGTTTGATATATTTCGACATATCAATGTTCGTGGGGAGGTCGTTGAGGACGTTGAAATCCAGAAGTAGATTACAGTCGAACACCTTGAAGGCCAGCAACATCGGTGCCAAGACCTGTCCGCATTCGGATCTCATGAAAGCCCAATTTTCGTAGAATTGCGATAAATTAAAAGTGGATATGGTGCCAAAGAAATCATGGAGTTCCTTCTTCATTAATAACATCCTCAAGAAGGCACGGATCCTGGTGATTGCTGTCGGCAGGTTTTCCAAGGCACTTACACTTCGAAAAGTTTCTATCAATGGAGCGTTGTTTTTGGTGAACAGTTTCAGAGCTGTCCACAGATCTTCCGATGCCGTGCTGAAGGGAGTCGAACTTTTACATTTGAATCCGTGCCAGAGGATTTTCTCCAAGACGATCACTAAATCCACGAGTTCTTCAGCATCGATTTCGATTTCCTTGGAACTTCTGGCGTGAGAATCCAGGAATTTGTCAATTATCAAGCTTAAAATAACACTCAGGTTTTTCCTTTCGTTTCCTGAAACACGTGTTTATAAATTTATAAAAAAATTGATCGAAAGACCACCTCTTTGTACTGACGAATTTTGATCACTTATGGCTTCCAAAACAAATCCATTGACGAACCCTGATACAGAATTTAAAAGTGACATTAAAATATATATATATATGTAAATTTGTAAACTGAATTTACGAGCTATAATAACGCGACCAGATGACCTCCAGTGTTCTGTCCACAACGCCAACGCCACTGTTTACTTGGCAGAAAATCTTCGCTCTAATTCCTTGATTCAAATCTCAAATTCTTCAGCTCTTTTTCACACTAATTCTCTTTACATACATTCTTGAGGTATTTTCATATCAATGGTCTTTACTACTTAAAATCCTTGCTTAATTTCTCGATTCAAATTGTCACGTTTTTTCATCTTTTTGTCATACTACTTTTTGTATTCGCTTTCAATTTCTATATTAGTGATTTTGTTTAAGACTTTGTTCAAATTTCTCAACTCAGATTAAGAAATATTTCGCTTTTTTCACATTATTTTTTTCACTTACTTCCGCACTTATCTCTTTGTACGTTATCTTCCATGGCGATTATTCCTTCATATAAGTGATTTTCACTTTCCGAAATTTCATTCGAATCAGAAAATGTTCAACTGTTTTCGTGTCATTTTTTAACTTTTTTCGTAGTTTTTATGTTAATCATTCGGTACTAATCATGTTTACCTTTTTCGCTAAAGCTTCACAAATTAAAAGCTACTCTACACTGTTCTCTCAACTACTAACGTTTTCGGTTCCGGTCACGAGAAGTTCATTCAAAAAACTCTACAATCTGGGCAGATTGCTAAATTTTAATTTTCTGTCATTTGTCGGGAAATCTTAAATTTTGTCCGGAATTCATCTACTCATTTTTTATGAAGAATAATTTAAGCATCAAAACAGCTTCCTCGGGCTTTTTGATGAACCGAAAGCATTTGCCAGTGGCTTGATTTCGAATCCAAGAGGCCTTGGTTAAGTCATCTCCCTTTCGGTCCCAGTTTCCTCCCCAATTGCAGACTCAATATTTTTTATACTTGTGAATTTTGGCTAAAAATGAAAGCGAAGTGGTTACCAATTTTTAGACGGACTCATTTCGTCTTTCAAATGCGCGCTTCGGCCACTACCAGACATCCAACAAAAAGCGAGTTACCATCCGTCCGGATGGTAGGGAGTCATCCTGTGAGCTTGCCCGCATCGGCAAACGAACGAACGGGAGGACTGTTGTCCATCCATTGTGGCGGGAAGTGAACAGGCCAGGAAAGACAACCAACTGACTGACTGCTCACTTGCATTCCGAACCGGTGCAAGAAATGAAAAGGAGAACAAGAGAAGAAGCTCAGCACTGCACTCGTTTTTTGGTGGTGTAGCGATGGTCATACGCAAAGAGAGACGAGTTATAGGCGTTCTCTAAGAGAAGAAACCTAGGAACCAAGATGGTTTTCGGCGCGTCTTCTACCCCTTTTCTTGTTTGGCAAAAAGTTCCTAAACGCTTTGATTTTGACTCGTGTTCGTAATCTGGCTC
>VOSG01000649.1:0-15230 GCA_009761265.1 Halicephalobus sp. NKZ332 | reverse complement strand
ACTCGCTTTTTTAAACTTGAAGTGTAAAGTGAAAGTGGGTTGTTGTAAAATTCAACAGTTATTCGGATGATGTCTAAATGACAACTTTCCACTCTCCAGTCACCAGCAATCCCACTAGAGTTATCTTCTCGCCAAAAAGTCAGTCCTGGAGATTGCTTGAGCAGCGATTGAGAGGAACAGGGTAGCTTCTTTCTCCTAACACCATCTAAGCACTATATTAGAGTTCTCTTTTCTCCTCAAAAGCCAGGTTCCCCCGGATAGTGACTAACTTGATGAACCTCTCTCTCGGGTTGTTGTGTGAATGCCCCGGGGGGAAATGACAAATTACTGCCTCAGGTAGCGATCAAACCACTGTGAGAACACGCCATCCCGTCTGATCTGGCCAGTTAAGCACAGTAGGGCTCGATCAGTACTTGGATCGGAGACGTCCTGGGAACCTTGAGTGTCGCTACCTTTTTGCCCATCTCCCATCACTTTTTCCAACTCAAACAACCGAGAGTGGGACTGCTCTTTTTCAACTTCTTATTTTTCTTCCAATGATGTTTGGCTAAGTTTATTCTTTACATTATTAAAAAGTGGATATTGATAATTGTAAATTAATACACGATTATGAGTAAATAAGTCAAAAAGTAATTTTTTCTAAATGTTATTGGAAAACAACGAATAGCATGATTAAATAGCAATTTACAATGGAAATTTGGGTCCCCATTTAAGTTTTATGTTACTGGGAGAGACAAAACGTGGGACACGTAGTTGAACTCCAGTACCCAATGTGATAGGAACACCAGAGTTATCAAGACTCGCAGCACACTTGATGCAATGATCTTTATTGACGCCCATAATGAGTCCACTACCATCGAAGGGAACACTATTCTCTCGTGCTTTTTCTTGTCCTACATGCAGTGCCACCATCTCTGCATGACCTTTATGAGCTCCCTGGAAAAGGGTTCTGGAGTCGTTGGAACTATCATCATAGTCATGGCGAACAAATTGGATATTTTTGTAACCGGCTTTTTTCAATTGATCTCCGTGTTCTTCGATGAGTTTATTTATTATTGCTTGTTGACGGGTGTAAGTTAATTGACCAATTTCAGGAGAGATATTTTGTCCACTTTGCTGTGAACGCTCATGTTCAGAATAATAATTGGGGGAAATGTAGAGGGTTTTCTTGCCTTGAGGAACGGTAAAAGCTACAAAAGTAGAGTTGCGTCGGTCGGGTTGTTTTGGATCAGTAATAGTTTCTTTAGGAAATTCTTTTCCTTCTAAATTACCAATAAAGGTGGCGATATTACGGAGAAACATTATTTCTTTTTCTTGTTCTGGATTCAATGGAAATCTATCATTAATATTTTCCTTCAATTCGTTTGTAGGGATCATGTTGAGTCTGTCATTATAAGTATACTGTAGTTGAGAATTTTTACTGTCCGATTCACGTATGGATTCATAGAATCTGGAAATACTATCGCTTTCAGTTTTTTGGCGTACTGTATCGATAGTTTTCAGACACTTTTCATACTGATCCCAGAGCGCTTCCGCTTTTCTCTTCCCTTCAGTAACACCATCTTTTGAGCTATTTTCATCAAAGTTTTGTAAATCTTTGATTAATTCATTCAGTTTTTCGAGATCTTCCCGAATATCTGCAACTTCATTTGCAGGTTGATTTCGGAGAACTTCATTAATTTTTCTTTTTCGAGTAAGAAGAAAATCTAGCAATTCGTTTTTAGCTATTTTGGTATCAGCTATCATTTGATTTTGCACTCTGTTAAGATCATCACTCGATTTCATGAGATCTCCACCAAGGTATCGTTTTTGAACGGCAACGGTATGCCAGCCTTGTTGAATGCTATTCCGAAAGTAAGGATCGTTAACAAGAACACCACCAAGGCCTTGACGGAAAGCTTCATCATTAGGAAATACTTCTCGTAATTGAGGAATAGCTTTTATCAAGGTGCCATAGAAACAGGAATTTCGACTACTATTAGCTTCATTACCTAAAAACAATGTTATAAAAGACCGTATTAGAATTTAATTCAGGGATGTCCGTTAGATCAAGTTTATTCGAAAGTATCTAATAAGTGTGTATAGACCTTAAGTTTTCCGACTGTTTTTGGTTTGAAAAAATTAGTCACGTTATTAAACATGATACTCGTAAGCAAGAATCCATACAAATGAACTTCTTGCACGGAAAAATCCAAAATAGTAATCAAACTAGTCACATACTTTCAATAACATTAGATCTTACGAGGATTTTTGAGTTAAATTTTAGAGTAATTCTTCGTTAATAACATTATATGTGTCTTAAGAAACCAACCATAATGTTCCTTATTTAAATCAATAGAAATAACTCTAGCGTTAGCTTCATTTTCTTTTGTAACACCAGCAGCATGTGTAATGATTTCTCCATCTTCGTTAGTAATTCTCAATATAACAGGACCACCACCAGTTGCTTCAGAAATTAAATTTGCTGACGCTGAAGCAGCCGTCATGTCCAATTTAACACCATTGGCAATGATCTTTGCCACGACTTCTGGGCTGCGAGTGTTTTCATAAAGGTTCTCGAGCCTTTTTTCAAAGTTGGCTTGGGCTTGATCCTTTCCAAGAGTTTGCTTTTCTTTTTCATATTGCTTTTCTAATTTCTCTCTTTTAGTTTCATCTCGTGATGCCATGAAACGCTGATAGTTCACAGCAACAACATTTTCGATCAGAGATGAAAGACGATTTGTGGCAAAGGCCATTAAGGGAACAACCACTCGTTGTTGAATTGCAGCATCTACTCGTTTTCCTAGTTGTTCTTTCCATTTTTCAATTAAATCATCACAAATTTTTTGATTTTCTCTTGAGTCAATGAGTTTCTTCTTTTCGTTGCTTCTATCATTTTCACTATCGACTTCTTCGCTGTTTCTATTATTTTGTGATTTATTTTCATCTTCGTCTTCATCATTATCTGTACCATCATCTTCTTCTTCGTCTTCACCATTATCTGTACCATCATCTTCTTCTTCGTCTTCACCATTATCTGTACCATCATCTTCTTCTTCGTCTTCACCATTATCTGTACCATCATCTTCTTCGTCTTTACCATTATCTGTATCATCATTATATGCTAATAAAGCATTTCTTTTCTTCTCATCTTCTATCTGCTGGTGTATCTGGTCATTGATTTCATTCATACTAGATTCGACTTTGTCTTTCATTTCCTGTACCAAGGCGGCAAGTTGAACTGTCACAAAAATCTTCTCGAACATATTTACAGCTGTTTTTATCATCTGAGCTGTTGCGTTATCACCACCATATTGTGCTCCAGATCCGATGCTATGTATAATTGGACGACATTGCACAAAGATAGCATCGCATAGACTTCCAAAAATATCTTTTTGATCTTTTGAGAGAACAAATGCACCGCAGGACTCAGTAATTTTTTGACCCTTTTCAGGTCCGAAGTATTTCAAAGCTTTTATTATAGTTTCCTGTAAATTGCCCACCAGATCACACGCCGTATATACACCCGTCATAATAATTTTACGGACACCTTCAACGATCAACTGTATTATTTGCTCAAATACCTGAAAATTTAATTTGTAATCATTAAACAAAAAATAAAATAAATATGATATAATGATTATATTTGTTTTTTCAAACTTTACTACTTTTAATTTATTATTTTTAGTCATTTTTCCATAAGGCGGAATTGTACTGAAAATACTCACCAATTTAAGTACAACACCAACTCCAAGATTTAATAATGCACTTCCAACTCTCTTGGCAACGATCTTAAAAGCATGAGAAAGTACTTTTTTGAATCCTTCTCTCGTGATCAAGGTGAAACCTTTGGTAGCAGCAAGATTCACTCCGGTTTTAGTAGCCCATGCACCACCACGGATAGAATGAACAATAGCGTTAACACCTCCAGTTCCGGAAGTAAAATAGGCTCCAACACCACAAAGAGCTGCGCTTGCAACCAGAGAAATCATCTTATGCTGCCTGTAACTTTGAACAGTACCTGTGGTAAATCCTTGAATAGCAAAAATAAGATCACTTATGCCTGAAAATTGTGTATTAATTTTTAATAATAAAAAATTTATGGTACCTTCACCAATACAAAATTGACCGGCAAAAGATCCAGCACCACAAGTAAAAATCAAAATTGTGGCACCTACAGCCATTTGAACAATGGCAAAAGCTAGAACACCTGCTAATTTCCACTTTGAAGCTACATTCTTTATTTCAATTATGTGAGTTGCACCATGTTTAACATAAAGACTTGTATCTCGAATTTGAATAAGATTGCATTCGCCCATTTTGTTAAACAAATCCACAAGCTCAGCATTAACAGCCTAGAAATTTCTTTAATGTTCTACTTTAAAAAAATAAACCAACTTCGAATCGGGTAATACCAGATTTATCATCAAAAATCTGTTTTAACTGAGCTACAACTGCATTTCCACGAAGACAGTCATACGGATTAATTTTATCCTTCCCAAAAGTATCATCTCTTATCTCTTTAGTGGACTTGGCTTTACTTGAATTTCCACTTGAAAGTTTGTCGAGCTAAAAATTAATTCATTAAAATTATATCTTGGATTAAAAAGTCTTTCATTAAAGGAGGGTTGTTAGTTAATTACGGCAACTTAAAATTTTAAGATCCTTAGTCTATTTGTTCAGCTTCATGCTTTTATTCCTTTTTCTACCTTTCTTACTTCCAATAAATAATCTAAGGATGCTCCAATTAACATGTTTCTATTTAACTCCATACACCTAAAAATGATCACTATTATTAGGAATAGTGTCCATGCCCATTCCTTGCTGAGCATCGAGAGAAATGTTCAGACAAGGATCACTATATCATTGTTCTGTGCTTTTTCTTCAAATTTTTGTTTTATATAAAGGTTTAACTATCTAAGTTGAAAGCCTACAAATTTAGTAAGTATATATGGATATTAAAAGATCCTTCTAGATAACTATATGAGAGCATAAATATTCGTTTAGACTAGTGTTACTCCTCTATTTTTACATAATTTTATATAGATAAAAATACTATTTACATTTCCAATTAATGCTGTGTAGACAGGTGTCTATACCTTTGTATGATAATAATTTTTAATTACAGAGTCAAAGAAAGATATTCCGAAGTGTATTTTACATACCTGTTTAACTTTATTGATACTACTGACAATCACATCCTTGAAGATGCTACGAACTCCACTAATCATTTGGTTGTGAATGTTCTGACCATCCAAATATGTTTGATATTCATGATTCATCACAGCTTTAGATAATTCATCTTCTACTTTATGAATTATATCTTTTAAGTTTCTGCTTTCATGTCCATCTTTAGCCCATCCAGTAAATGAACTAAATATTCCATCATCTTTTTGTGATCCAGCTAACCCATCATAATCTACATTGCAAAATTCCAACACATTGCTATCCACAAGATCCATCATTTGGCTTACAGTATCACTCTTAGATGGAAGAGATATTTGAATATTTCTAGATCCTTCTTTAACTGCATTTTGAATTACTCGGTACGTCATAACATAGGCTAATTTCTGTTTTAAAAGGGATTGAACAATAGCAAGATAACAGCCAGGAATTTTAGTATCACTGAATTTCTTTGTGTCTAGCAGATGTAGTTTATCCTTGACCTCGACCAGCACATCTGCAGCACAAAGAGCAGTCATAACTTTCTTACCTTCTTCTTCCGTGATTCCACTATTAGTAAAATCATTAAGTTTAAGACTGCTGAAACTTTTGAAATTTTCGATTCGAACTTTTTCATTGTTTTTGTTTGAAACTTCGATCATAACTTCAGTTTTTGATTCATCTATCAAAATAGCTGATTTGGTTTCCACAATAACACCAATTTCTATCAGAGTTTTCCATATTCTAGCCGGTAGACTGTTTCGAAGACGTACGCCATCACATAAAGCAAATTTATCTTCGGCAGATTCACTTCCAAGAACTTTATGCATCCAAATTTTGACTAGGCCTGTATCCTTTGCCTAAAAAATATTACTATTAATATATGAATATTGAATCAATACTTGGAAAATCACATCCTCTTCATTATAAACAAAGCTTTTGTGATCTCATTTTCAAATAGAATTTTAGCTTTTATTTATCACCAACCTCTTTTTCGCCACTTTTATCGGCACTATCACTTTCTTTAGGTTTTTCAGTATTTTTATTGTTGCCACTTTTTATAGAGATGATACTTTTGTCATCTTTTTTGTCATTCTTTTCCTTGTTCTTTTTCGATTCTTTCAAAATGAAGAAGTTTAATTTTTCGGCCAGAGCAACAGTGATTTCTCCAAGCATTTGCTTGTTAATAAATGTATGGTTTTCTTCATTTTTAATGGCTTTGAGACATTGCAACTGTTCCCAGAATTCTTCCATATGGGGCATTGGGAACACTTTAGCCCAAGCTTCATAATTCACAACGGTACCCTGTTTCTTCAAAGTTTTCAGTTTTTCCATAATTACATTTTTTTGACAGAGATTTGCTACTCCAAAAACTCCAATACCATCTTCATCATAATCTTTCCAAGTATGCCCTTTTTTGATGGCAGTATTGGTCAACACTTCATTGTTGGAGAGCAAGTCATAGATACCATGAGCAGCTTCAGGTTTCATAAAGGGAGTGACAAAATCTTCATAACTAATCCTACCCCCAGTCAATCTTTCAATACTAGATTTGAAAAGATTGGTCATTTGAGCAGTTTGCTTTTGCTGCTCCGAAAAACAATCAATAATAAATAGAGAATTCGTATTATTACTCTTGTAATGTTCGATTATTGCTCGATCATTATAACAAGATCGTTCCCAAGCATCCATTATAAAATAGACTTTGTCAAAGAGCTTTTTCACTTGTTGATATGGTTTATCCTTGATCGAGTAAATTCTATTTTGTTTCATGATTAAGAAGCCCTTGTAATACATAGCTTCAGCACAAAAATCGGGATATTCGTTAATTATGTAGTCAAAATGGCCTTTAGCGGTATCATAGTTGCTATTTAAAGCTTCCATGATACCGCATCGAAGACGATTCATCGGCTGCACGGGTTCTCCATCCCCAAGGCTCAAAGTTTCGCAGAAAGATGCAGCTTCAGCTACACGTTCTTCTACAGATGATTTTTCAATTGATTTTGCATCGAGCCAGTAGGCCCATCGATCTAGTAAATCTTTCAATAGCACTTGTCGTTGTTCTTCGGAATAATGTGTAATATTGTCTAATCGTTTTCGATGTTTGTCGAAACAATCAGCAAATGTTTGGAAACAATCTTCCTCTATTTTTATACTTTCATTGTAAAAATTCGTAATCGCTAGGATGCGTTTTTCTTCCAGTGCATTTCGACGCATTTTCAATCGAGAAATATTGGCTTCACCAAATTCTTTGTTCAGGATAATCAGTTGAGCACTGCCTGGTTCACCACATCGAGCAGCTCGACCAAAAGCTTGCTCTTCGACTCGGAGATTATCTGGAAGGAATGCCACAATAACATGAAGACCACCATTTTCTACCAGTTCCTCTTCTAATTTTATATCAGTTCCACGACCAGCGAGATTAGTTGAGTAAATAATTTTCCTAACTTCTAAAGCTCTGTTACCGTCTCCATATTCAAATGTTTCTTTGTCCCGGCGATAGAGCAGGGCTTCTTTGAAGCATTTCCAAATCTCACTCGAAATCATTTCTTCCTTTTTCATTTTTGTAGCGTAAATGAGGACATCACGACTGAGTTGGTTAACTTGTTTAATAGAATCACAAATAATTAGAACCGATCGACCGTTGATCATCATCTCTTTCAAATTTTCAAAGACAGCTGCAACCCAGTTTTCATGATTTGAAGAGACATGACTGTATTCTTCAACCAACAATTTAGGCATTGATGAAGGAATTATGATAGCATTCACATCATAGAGTTTTTCAAGTTGTTTCCGTTCAGCCACTGCTCCAAGTGTACCAGAAAATCCATAGATATGATCAAACTTCTTTAAAAAAGAAACATTAGAGACAAAAACTGCTTTGAGAGAGACTGCCGTTAATCGACAACCATGTTTTAATTGGAGAAATTGATGAAGACCATTACTCCATTGAGTAGTCGGTAGATCAACACCAGTTCCACTATCAACGATGATAATTCGAGGTTCATAATTGAGAGAAGCACCTTGAACATGCATAATATCGACTTGATAACCCTTGCCTTCTTGCATAAAGTAGGCATTTTTGGCATTTTTGACAAAATCAGTAAGGTGTTGTTTAATGAAGGTGTGTAAATGTTTGGGAATAGCAAGGTATTGACCTTGAAGAACCAATTCGATGGAATAAGAGAGTCTAGTAAGAATATTGTCTTCAACCAGTTTAGACAACTTTGAAGCCACTTCACTAGTATTTTCTATAAAAAGAACACCATTAGGATCTGCAATACCCTCTTTAATGAGAATTTCTTTGAGAATAGTCGCATGTAACGAGTCTATGTCCAATAGTTCATCCAGACTATCTAACTCCAGAACTGGGAATAGCGATCGTCGGATAGACTGGGTAATTTGTTCGGTTTCAAAAGGAATGGCTCCATTGGTATCTACAGATCCACAGACAGTTTGCCAAATCCTTACGAACAATGGTTGTAGTCTTTCTATATCTGGAATTTCGTGGGAGAGATAGAGCATATTATTGCCTTGATCGAGAAGCATACTATCTACTTCATCCACGAGAACAACATCAAAAGATCGAGAACCAATGATATTCATGCCATAAAACTTGTCGAGCAGATAATCTCGTTGAAAACTGGTTAAATCACCATAGATAATATGACAAGAAGAATAAACTGCTTGTCGGATATTGCTATCTTCAACACAAATATGGCCAGCAGTGATTCCAAAAATATGATAGAGATCTGTAAAACCTTTAGGTGGTTCTGATTCAGTATCACGTTTGGCCAAAGTGGAAGAACTAGTTACAACATTCACCTGATGATCCTTGAGGACAGAGATAATACTCAAAGTAGCAATAATAAGGGATTTTCCTTCACCAGTAGCTATTTGTTGAAGGAGACTACGATCACACTTTAAAGCCGCAATGATAGCTGCTTTCTGGTTAGATCGAAGATTAAAGCCTCGGGTAGCATAAATAGCAGCATCGACAATCATTAGCAAAACGTGATCAAGGTCTTCGTCTTCATCCATTTTGGCCTTGACCATTTTCATGAAATCTGATGGCTTTTCTATATGATCTTCCTCTGCTTTTTCAAGATATTCCTCATAATCTTCGCTGGAATCATCTAGGTGATCGGAAATTTCGTTAATTAATTGCTCGATTTTAGGCGAAGGACCATCAAAAACTGAGTTGCATTTTTTGAGCAATTGAATTAATTCCTCTGAAGTTCTCTCCTCATTAGTTGGAGGTTGAATGAGTTCAATCAACGCTTCTTCAACAGTACTGTGAAGAGATTTGTATTTCTTTAAAGAAACTGATGCAGGCGAAATTTTAGAGCATAATAGTGCAAAAATATTTTTTGGCTCAAGATCATCACCAGCAACTACTTCTCGGTTGCACAATCGTTGGACTAATCGACCAAGAACTTGAGGAGTTATTTCATACTCTTCATCATCCAATTCAACAATAATCGGTTCTTGAGAAGTGCCGAAATGTTTTAAAGACGCCATTAAAGTATATATAGCTTCAGTTTCTTTGATGCCATATACATCAGATAATTTTATGCACCAAAAAATAGCTAATTTTTTTTCATCTGACTCGAGTGAACAGGGCATTGCTGAAAGATGGTAATAGACGTGACTGTCAGTAATAACATTGCTCCAGTTAGATACAGGAAGTTCTCTAAGCTCAGGATAAGCACCATGAGCATCGGCCATTAGTTTCAGTAGTTCGAGAAGATTGTTTTCAGACATTTTTGTTCCCTTAAGTTTTTGACAAAGCAAGATTTTAAGTCTATCGTCAGGGATTTTGGATAATCTTTTGAAAAACTCAAGTTTTCGGATAATACGTCGAGAAAAGGAGTTTTCGATTGAGAAAATAACGAATTCATCCAACCAAGTATCTTGCTCAATGGACAGTAGAATCTGAGGAAATTTCGCAGGTTCTTTTGAAGTTGTAAAAATGATATCGATGTAAAATTCTAAGTCTTCGCTATTAATGTAACATCCTTCTGTATCAAAAACTGCTAACAAACAATCCAAAAGCTTTAACCCCAAATGAGGGAGATGTTCACACAAAAGTTCGAGATTTTCTTGAAGTGTGTAACTAAGTGGTCCATTCATTTTCAAATAATTTACCACATCGGTGATTCGAACATTTAATTGCCCAGTCTCCTTGTCAGTTACGACTTTTGTTTCCATTATTTTACATGTTTTGCAATATTCTTGTATAATGGTAACATTATTCGACAGGATCTTAGTCTGAAATTCACCTTCGACATTTTTCAATTCTCGATCAAATAAAGTAATGGCATTTTTGTCATTTTGATTCTTTTCAATATAATCGATGTTAAATCTGAGTAGGCGAAATTGTGGAATAGCACCATAAAGTTCCACATGAAAAGCTAACTTGCTTTCAGGATAGTGATCTTCAAGAAGACATTCGTTGTGGTAGATACGTAGATTAACTTTGGTGTCCCAAGCTAAAAGTAATCTTCCAGCAGCACAATTATACCCTAATTGGCTGATGAGACCACAATATTTTCTGAGAATTTCTTTATCTTGAATAAATGTAATCCATTGCAAGGAATTACTATTGCTACCGAGCATAGAAGCAAACTTTAAGTGATCTTCTTCCTTCGCTGTGACTTGCACGATTAACTTCACAGCTTCAGCAAGAATATTATTGGTTTCAATTAATTGTTTTAGGTTGAGAAAATAAAACAAAAATTCAATATCGAGAGAAGCGATGGATTTTGGAATTTTTAAGTTGGCGTAATCATCTGAAAACTTTAGATCTTTGATTTCATTTAATTCTTTAAAATCATTAAAGCAAGTTAATGCGGCCTTTTTTTCTTCAGGACTAACTTTAGTAGAAAATTTTATCCACTCATTGTTAATTTGTTCGAATTCGATTTCTTTTTGTTGAATAGCAATGAATGCCCCAAAGAATCTGTCCAAATAGAGCTGATGATCTGCTATAGGTTTTCCTTGAAGTTTCAATCCGTTACATTTAGAAAATATTTCCGAAAGTTTGGTGTATGTGTCAGGAGTTAGCAGCCCTTTTACACATTTCTCTAAAGAATCGGAAATCACACTGGAGTATTCCTGAGATCCAAGTAGAACGTCAGTACATACGGAAACTCCCTTGCCATCATTATCTCGAGGACGAAGGAACTGAAAACAATCACGTTGATTTTCCTCGGCATTTCGAACTAATTTGGCATGATGAACAGCTTCGAGCACCTTCATATTCTGATTGGTTTCTTTTTTCTGTTCCCGAACCCATTTTCTAATGGTCTGAGCAAATGCTCCTTTAGAAGTTCTCTGAGCTACTGTTTCATGTCGCAGTTTCGCAATAAGCTTCTTTTTGGCAAGTTTAACGGGGTCATCGGCAGTAAGAATATCATCCAGTTGTTCATAACTAACCACAGTTTCCCAAAGGTCAGCTGAATTGATTGAGACACCGTTTGGCCTTTTTTTAAGTTCGATTTTTTTCTTAGGTTCATAAACTGGCTCTTTTGGGAACTCCATCCTCATTGCTAATCGATTCATTTCTACCTGTTTATCTGTTTCTTTTTCCTGTTCTAAAACTTTTTCACTATCAACAGACTCATCAAAGATACTACTGTATTTTTGAGCAATAGCTCTGGTATTGATAGCATTACTTTTTTTGGCAATAGAATCTCCTCGAAGTTCGGAGTTAACCTTAATTTCACCAAATTTTTCAGAGTCAGCCAAGGTTTTACGAGTTCGATCACGAACATCTACAATTCTGGCATAACATTTACTACCAGAACCAGTATATCGAGATTCCACATATAGTGTGTCATCACTGTAGTTACTAGTCCACGACATCTCCACTTTCTTTGTTTGATTTCGAGTTCCGTAATCGCACCAAGAACCTAGAGTTTTTCTTGAGACAGCAAGATCCCAGCCATCTAAGCCATATTCTCCAGTATTGCCTGTTTTTCCAGAATTACCTCTTTCGCCATCATTAGCTTCTATTTGAATATTAAATTTAGAGCACTTATCTGACCGATTTTTAATTGTACAGTTTCCTTTTTTGCCGCCTTCTCCTCCAAGACCATTTCTACCACCCCTTCCACCAGGTTTTCCTTTAGTGCCTTTTACAATACTGAAAAAGTGAGTTGAACAATAATATGTTGATATATTTTCTATCTTTTCGACGCCGTTGGCAAGATTCCATACATTGTATCCAGAGTTCACTGTATTATTCATCGTGCGACTAATAAGACCACCAAACAATGTGTTTACGGCGGAGAATGTCCATCCTGCTATTTTTAGATCAGTTCCAAAATGATCGTTATATTTTGCACCAATTCCATCTTCACCATTAGCACCATCTCCACCATCGCCTCCATCATGTCCTCGGCCTCCGTTTAACTTAATTTCCCATGCCTCAGCATTAACAACTTCTTTAGTTTCAATGTAAATATTGCCTGCGCTATTTCCAGCAGGACCATCAAAACCGTCTTCACCATCTTCACTAGCATAGGTTCCACTTTTAGCTTTCTTTTTGAAATAAGATGGGGTTTTAGCTTTTTCTCCTGATAGATCCCAAGTGATCCTTTTACCAACGATTACAATTGCTGGACTAATCAAAGAAACATTCAAATCTCCCACTGTCAAATCTTCATCAATTTCAATTTGACTAAACCCGACAAATCTCAATTCTTTGATGTCTTCATATTCATCATTATTTTCTGCCAATTTTGAATTAATAGAACTTACAATCAGTTTGCGTCCTTTGATTTCCAGAATTCTAATGTCATCTTCATAAATTATATTACACTGCACTGGAGTATAAGTTGAAATAATTTTTTCTTTAATAAAGTCATCTATATCACAATTGGGACTCATCAGATTCACGATGTCAGCAAAAATATAATGTTCTGCATGGATATTCTCACTTTCTACCGAAATGTCTACCATACCTGAGTCAATCACATAATTCCACATTTTTTGGACAGCATCACAATACAGTTTAGAGGTTTTAATGGCTTTAGAACAAGATAATACAGATCGATAAAGACCTAAATCATCTCTCAGAAAAGTTTGATCCATGAAGATTTGCATGAAAGTACTTTTCACTAAATACCAAAAATCGGATTTTGCAGAATCTGGAATATGAGACCAAATGTCTCGGAGATTTTGAGCAGCTTTTAAATCTTCTAATTTCAACCAAAAGTCTTCTTCATCAACTTCTTCTGTGACTTCTTCAACCATTTTAAGCCAAGATTTAAGATTATCGTAAATTTCTCCAATTTGTTGATTTTCTTCATCTTCCAGATCCATTTCCTTCATAGCAAGGTCATAATACTTTCTATATTGAAAAAACAATGAACTGATAAAGGCTTCTAGCTTTCGAGGCAGGTACAAAAATAATTTCTGAATATAAAGACGTTGAATAAAATTATAATCTTCGGATGAAATTCCTGAATCTTCGAACGAAATTGCCGAATATTCAGACGAGAGTACTGAATCTTCGGAAGAGGTGTCTGAATCATCGGATGAAATTTCTGAATTCATGGACGAAATTTCTGAATCTTCAGGTTTTAATTGAACTTCTCTCAAAAGCTCTAAAAAAGTTTTGTCTTGTCGTACGGCAAAATCAACATCATCCGCAAAGGTTGTAAGAGATTTCCTTAACTAAAATAGAAAAAATATACCTAATGCTTTTCTAAGATATCAAACCTGTTGGGGATTAACAATTTGGATATGATCCAAAAGTTGAGATAAAGTTAAATCGGTTTGTTCTTGAGATGACATCCTTCAAGAAATTTTGTGTTACTGAAATTAATATTTATATATAGATTAAAAACAAGTTCAAGCATTAAAAAAATTTATTCAAGAATGTATTTTGAGTGACCATATTAGGAGAAAAATAAGTTATCAGCGCAACTGATGAGAATATTTTGGGTCTAACAATATTTGCCATTATTAAGAGAAAGATGTAAAAAATAAAAAGAATTAAATTTTTTCGAGCAAATTTTAACATAAGATGTATTAACAATGCGATAATTTTCTAATTTGAAAAAAATAAAAAAGAAAGATTCTTTTGGCTTTCATAATAATATTTAAACCAGATTAGAACCTCCTTAGAGAAATGTAAACATTAATATTGCATATTGGATTTTTAGAAAAAAGCAATCAACATACTGTTCTTATAGAAACAAAGAAAAAATCTTTTCTTTTTGAAAGAGGTATATTATTAACATATTATCTATCGAATTTTAAAAAATTAATTCAGCAAAAATAAATAAACAATATTGAAATTCAAAAGCTTTTTGTGTTAGATATGTTATAGAAAGCAAAGTTAGATATTGCAATAAAAACCTGAAACTGTATAGGCACTTGTACTCAAAATTGTACTCTTAATCTATGTTGAGTTTTGAATTTTTGTAAGATATTATGATTGTACCATTTTATTCATTATACTAAAAAAATGTATCATTATTAAGAGGGTATACTACAAAAAAATGAGAAATTAACTGTTGACCGGATTATATTCTCAGATCAGGGAAACAGAATCTAAGATATTACAAGATCAGATGAATCTTGAGTGACTGAAGGATTTCCATACTAAATTCTTTTTGAGAAAGAAAATTTTGCTTTAAAAATAGGAATAGATTTTTATAAGCAGGAAAATCAAAGAAATTATACTAAAAGCCAATGTTTTCATCAATAGAAACAAGTTCTTGCACAAAAAATGAAGAAAAGGCCAGTTGAAAAGAATCACAAGACAATGAAGAATGCAAAAAAAAAGTATGCCTTTATATCAGTGTGGAAAACGATTACATGACAAAAACCCAGCCATTTGTCTTTTATTTTTGAAACTGGGTAGTTTTAGAACACATTGAATTGAATAAATTTTGCGTCTCTAAATGAAAAAGAATAGAACAGATCAAAGAGAATTGCCGATCTTTCCAGATTTTCAACTTTCGATTTCCAGATTTGAACTGGCTATTCTTGAGTTTAAGCTCTTTTTTTCGAATCGAATTGGTTCGAAATCTGATTCGAGAGCTTGAAGTCAGCTTCTTAGAAACCCGCCTCCG
>VOSG01000648.1:0-15238 GCA_009761265.1 Halicephalobus sp. NKZ332 | reverse complement strand
TTAGTACTTTTATTGTTATTATTTTAATCATTTTTGTTAACTGAGTAGAAAAATTTATTGTTTATGATTTATATTTATTTTACTCTTAATTTCTAAATAACCATCTACCTTTATAAATCCTATTTTATATTCCTTGTGCAAAAACTCTTGTGGAAATGAATATTCAAAAGTTGATTCATTGGATGTTAGTTGTAAAATGAAAATCATTATTTATTAATTAAGACATACGAGTTGATGGAATGACACGCTCAGACCACATCCGGAACGATGATATCAGAGAGAAATTCGGTGTCGCCCCCATTGTCGACAAGATGCAGGAGACTCGCCTACGATGGTATGGCCACGTACTCAGAGCAGAGGATAACACCGTCGCGAAGCAAGGCCTCAAACTTGTAGTCGAAGGTCGTCGCCCAAGAGGAAGACCGAAGCAGCGCTGGCTAGACACGATACACCAAGACTTGAAAAGCACCCGACTCCACCCCGACCAAGCCAATGACCGAGCCAAGTGGAGATCGCAATCCAGGAAAGCAGACCCCGCCACAGAACGGGATAAATGCTAAAGAAAAAGAAGAAGAAGAAGACATACGAGTTGACTATCGCCTTCGTCTTCAAGAGAAGATATGGCTGGTACCTCCTCCAAGGTTACATCTCCACCATTACCTCTATTTTCATCAGCTTCTATCTGCGACCTCGGTACGGAATCTATCTTCGTCTAATAAACATAATTTCTCTTCTAGTGCGATTCCGGCCAGAACTATGCTGGGAGTCAACAGTTTTCTCGCGATGACCTTCCAATTCGGAAACTTTATCAGGAATCTCCCCAGAGTCAGCTACGTCAAAGCCATAGGTTAATAATAAAGACAAAAATTAATACAAAACAAATTTTTAGATGTATGGATGTTGTCGGGAATGATGTTCATCTTCCTGAGTCTCCTGGAGCTGGCTGTCGTTGGATTCATGTGTAGGAATGAGGGCATGCCCAGAAGGATTTCTCCTCGAAGAAGATCCTTTGAGCCAGACGAGTTCGCCTGAAAAGAGATGCAGATGCCGAGTCCCAGAATCGGCTTGAGGCAGTTCTTGGTGGACAAACGAGTGAATTCTCTCAAGAACAACAATGAAGTAGTTATTGTTTATCAAAATAAATAAATAAAAGTTATCTCCTTTCAGGATCTCCAAGAACGACTAGGGTCTCCGGAAGGCAATTTCTCCAGTGCAGGTCCCTTGCAGATAGATCCCAGTCCTTCGACCGCCTGTCCCAGCCGAATCAACGAAGAAGACAGAAATCGAGATTCGAGAGATTCACTCACAGAATAGGGAAACTTTCGAAAAGCATAACTCCAGAAAAAGTCGACAAGTACAGCGCCATCATGTTCCCCACTGCCTACTTCATCTTTAACGGTTTGTAAGCTCTTTACCAAGTAACAATTATAATCACTGGATTTCAGTTACTGGAGTTACTACTTGACGGACGACGTCGTTATTACATGATTTTTATCTAACGCTCAGTCTACTGATCTATTTCTGTAATTTCATATTCCATTGGTTTTTGTCGGTGAAGAATGAAATAAACTTGTCTTATAAATAATGGATTTACACAAATTAGATTCATTAAAAATGAGCAAATTAGGGAAAACTAGACTGTTAGAGTTGTACTTATAGAAATTCTCGTCTTTATAAACACAATGACAGACTTTAGCATGCCAGTACTGAAGGTTTAAACAAATTAATTTCTTGTTTAACCGGAGAACTTACTTGGGTTTTTGAAGCTTTCATCATCACTCGAACAGTGGAAAATAAAATTCTCTTTGTTCAAAAGTATTGTGATAAACATGGTCGGAAAATTAAAGAACAGTCGAGATTATATAGAAGTCTTTTCATTAAATTAGTAATTCTACTTGTTAATATCTCTTGGCTCATACTAAAACACAAATACTTTTAGAGATAGTTATGACATGGTCAATGTTCCAAATTCCATTAGGGACTCCTGTCCATAAGAGAGCAGTTTATCATTCTACACTGCACAAGCTTTTTGGATTATTCTATTTGTCTTTATTTATTGTTTCTTGGAGTTTAATTTCGCTAATTTTATTCCATGAGATTCGATTTTGAAATAATAATAACTGAATTGTTTTACCATTTCTAAATTTCGGATAGAAAATAGAGAGAGATAATCAAAGGAGGAGGAAAGAATAGATGGAAAAATGATTAAAGTATTCTATCAGAGCAATCGATTAGCACGTTATCAATATATAGTGTTTGCCGGTGTTCAATAGCAAAATTATTAGTTGTCATATTCCGCTTTAAAAAATGTCCATTGCTTGTGGTATTACTAAGGAATATGATAAATTGAAAGTCAATATTTATTATGTCAGAACAAAGAAAGAGTCTTATTATTTCCGATCTAAGGACAAACCCATTCAGGAAATTATTGATGAATTAATTACTAAATATGGAGGTGATGTTGGGAAGATTGTCGTAGATGAAATGTGTTTAGAATCAGATGAAAGTGACTTCGAATCAGATGAAAGTGACTTAGAATTAGATCAATTGGAAGAGTTCAAAAAAGAAAATTTGGAGAAATACGGTGATCTAGTCCATATTGCTACAAGAGACGAACTGAATTTTAGATATTTGGAATTAAAAGTTGAATATTCTGTTGGAGAGTTCATTGCTTTGATTAAGGATAAGACTATTACTTTGTACCAATGCACAGAAGCAGTTGAAGGAAGAGTAACATGGAAAAAGATGGATAGGAGAGAATATGAATCCACTGGACGTGTTGATATAGAGTATGCTGCAAAGATGTTCCGTCTCAAAGTGGATCAAGTTCATCTTGTTTTTGAAGAAAGTCAATGGAGGATTAATTCGTTGTATGGCCCTGAATTGTACAACTATGGTTTCAAAAGTATTAATTTCTTAGAGGTAGATAACGAACGGAAGAAAAAAGAAGCAACGTTAACCTTTGCAAGATGCTTGATTTCTGATCCAGACGTTCCTGTGTTGGTTAAAACCATTTCATCTGACCGAAGCAGCAGCTCTCAAAATTTCACAATTGAAGACTGGGGCTTCATCCATGTTCCGAAACTAGTGAAGGAATATGAATCAAGAACAGATATCATGGGAATCGACCTCGGATCAACTAGATCTGTCTTGGCTGTCTCGAGGAATAGAGAAATCCAAGTTATTCCCTTCGACAACTCTTCTCCTGGAGACCTCTGGACGGAATCCGTGTTCTCATTTGATGGAGAGAAACCGATCATTGGAAAAGCAGCAGTGAGGAGACTCAAAATGAAACCTGATTGTGTCATTTTCGATATGAAACTTCTTTTGAGTCAGTTCTGTTATTGGAACAAATCAGAACAGTCAATATGGCCTTTCAAGTTAAGGTTCAAAGATGGACAGCCATTTTTGGAGTCAATGACCTCTGAGGGTTTGAAGACATTCTCTCTCGCAGAAATCAACAAACTCTTCATAGAACAGATGAAAGAAGCAGCGAGTAAATATCAGCATGAATTCAATGATGGAGGATCTATGAAAAAGGCAGTCATCACTGTTCCACAATACTATTCGTTTATAATGCATCCACATTCCTTAATTTCCAGTATTATTGAAACAGCAAAGTTGGCTAATATTGAAGTGATTGACATTATCGAAGAAACTCATGCTGATCTGCTCTATTACTTGTCTAATGAGGAATATTCTGAAATGATTAAAGATAAAAAGAAAATCGCCATGTTCGACTTTGGAGGAGGAACTTTCAATTGTAAGGTTTATGAAATTTCGGAATACAAGGGCAAAAGATATGCAACTTGTGTGGGAGAAGTGTTTGAGCCTGTCGATAAAGATTACAAATATCTTGAAAGAGGCATTGACGATATAATTGTGAGAAAACTAGAAGAATCAATCCCAGAGGACTCAAGAAGTAATCTCAAACTGAGAATTCTAGAAGTAGTCAAGAAGATCAAACACGAGCTTTCTTCCAAGGAGAAGACTGAGTGAGTGACATTTTTATTCCAATCAATGAGAAATGTGTTTCAGGTGTCATTTGTCGGAAATAGATCCATCTCTTGAAGGAAATGTTGAAGTGACGAGGGAATGGTTTGAGGAAGAATTAGAAAGTTATTTTAAGAATTATGAATTACACTATAATGTATTCATACAGTGCCCACTTCCATATCAAATGCAGTATCGAAGCAGACATCAACAGAAAGAAATGAAGTCATTTTCCCCATTAAATGATATAGATATTATGTTCTTAGCTGGAGGCACATGTAGAATTCCTTTTGTTCAAAAATGGATTGGAACACAATTTCACAATGCAAATATTATCATGGATGGAGAATTAGAAATCATCACAGCCACTGGAGCTGCCATCCACACTCTTCAAGTTCTCAGTGGAGAAGTCCAGTCTTATATTAAACCTATTCAACACCCTATTGCTTGTGTTATGACTAAGGATGATGATGGATTCAAAGTCAATATTTATGACGTCAGAACAAAAGAGAATAATTATTCCCGACATAAGGACGAATCCATTCAGAAAATTATTCATGAATTAATTACTAAATATGGAGGTGATGTTAGGAAGATTGTCGTAGATGAAAGCTGTTTAAAGTCAGATCAATTGGAAGAGTTCAAAAAAGAAGCTTTGGAGAAATACGGTGATCTAGTCCACGTTGCTGCGGAAGATGAACTGGAGTTTGATCATTGTTTGGAATTCAAAGTTGAATACTCTATTGGAGAGTTCATCGTTTTATTTAAAGAAAAGGATTATTGGGAACGAAATAGGCAAATTACCTTGTATCAATGCACAGAAGTTGTGGAAGGAAGAGTAACATGGAAAGAGATGGATAAGAGAGAACATGGATCCACTGAACGTGTTGATTTAGACTATGCTGCAAGGATGTTCCGTCTCAAAGTGGGCCAAGTTCATCTTGTTTTTGGAGAGAGTCAAGAGAAGATTGATTCGTTGTATGGCTCTGAATTGTGCAAACATGATTTCAAAAGTATTAATTTCATTAAGAAAGTAAACGAGTATTCACGGAGTCATTACGAAGCACTGTTCCTTGCAAGACAATTAATATCTGATCCAGACGTTCCTGTGTTGGTTAAAAACATTTCATCTGACCGAAGCAGCAGTCTTCAAAACTTCATAATTCAAGATTGGGGCTTCATTCATGTCCCGAAACTAGTGAAAGAATATGAATCAAGAACAGATGTCATGGGAATTGACCTCGGATCAACTAGATCTGTCTTGGCTGTCTCGAGGAATAGAGAAATCCAAGTTGTTCCCTTCGACAACTCTTCTCCTGGAGACCTCTGGACAGAATCTGTGGTCTCATTTGATCAAGAGAAACCGATCATTGGAAAAGCAGCAGTGAGGAGACTCAGAACGAGACCTGATTGTGTTATTTTCGATATGAAACTTCTTTGGAGTCAGTTCTGTTATTGGAACAAATCAGAACAGTCAATATGGCCTTTCAAGTTAAGGTTCAAAGATGGACAGCCATGTTTGGAGTCAATGACCTCTGAGGGTTTGAAGACATTCTCTCTCGCAGAAATCAACAAACTCTTCTTGGAACAGATGAAAGAAGCAGCGAGTGAATATCAGTATGAATTCAATGATGGAGGATCTGTGAAAAAGGCAGTCATCACTGTTCCACAATACTACTCATTACTGAGATATCCGCATCCGTTAATCTCCAGTATTATTGAAACAGCAAAGTTGGCTAACATTGAAGTGATTGACATCATCGAAGAAACACATGCTGACCTCCTCTGTTACTTGTCTAATGAGGAATATTCTGAAATGATTAAAGATAAAAAGAAAATCGCTGTCTTCGACATTGGAGGAGGACCTTGCAGTTGTAGGATCTATGAAATTTCAGAGTACAAGGGCAAACGATATGCAACATGTGTACAGGAATTGTATGAATTTGCTGATGAAGAGTGCAAATATCTTGGGAGAGGAATTGACAACATAATTATGAGGAAACTAGAAGAATCAATTCCAGAGGACTCAAGAAGTAATATTAAACTGAGAACTCTAGAAGCAACCAAGAAGATCAAACACGAGCTTTCTTCGAAGGAGAAGACTGAGTGAGTGACATTTTTATTCCAATCAATGAGAAATGTGTTTCAGGTGTCATTTGTCGGAAATAGATCCATTACTTGAAGGAACTGTTGAATTGACGAGGAAATGGTTTGAGGAAGAGCTAGAAGATTATTTTAACAATTACAAATTATACTACGATACATTCATACAATATTCAATTCCGAATCGACGATGGTTTCGATGTAAACGAAAACATAAGTCCGCTAGAAATGACCTTCTATTCAATGATGTGGATATTGTGTTCTTAGCTGGAGGTACATGTAGAATTCCTTTTGTTCAAAGATGGATTGGAACAGAATTTCCCAATGCAAATATTGTCATGGATGGAGAATTAGAAATCATCACAGCCACTGGAGCTGCCATCCACGCTCTTCAAGTTCTCAGTGGAGAAGTCCAGCCTTATATTAAACCTATTCAACACCCTATTGCTTGTGGTATTACTAAGCATGATGATGGATTCACAGTTAATATTTATGATATCAGAACAAAAAAGTCTGATTATTCTCGATCTAATGGCGAATCCATCCAGGAAATTGTTGATGAATTAATTACTAAATATAGAGGTGATGTTGGGAAGGTTGTCGTAGATGAAAGTTGTTTAAAATCAGATCAATTGGAAGAGTTCAAAGAAGAAGCTTTGAAGAAATACGGTGATCTAGTCCATGTTGCTACAAAAGAGGAACTGGATTTTAAATATTTGGAATGCAAAGTTGAATATTCTGTTGGAGAGTCCATTGTTTTGATTAAGGATAAGACCGTTACTTTATATCAATGCACAGTAGCAGTGGAAGGAAGAGTAACATGGAAAGAGATGGATAAGAGAGAACATGCATTCACTGAACGTGTTGATTTAGAGTATGCTGCAAGGATGTTCCGTCTCAAAGTGGACCAAGTTCATCTTGTTTTTGAAGATAGTCAAGAGAAGATTGATTCATTGTATGGCTCTGAATTGTACAAACATGCTTTCAAAAGTATTAATTTCATTAATCGGAGTTACCATAAACCACTGCTCCTTGCAAGACATTTAATATCTGATCCAGACGTTTCTATATTTGTTAAAAACATTTCATCTGACCGAAGCAACAGCTCTGATAATTTCTCAATTGAAGATTGGGGCTTTATCCATGTTCCGAAACTAGTGAAGGAATATGAATCAAGAACAGATATCATGGGAATCGACCTCGGATCAACTAGATCTGTCTTGGCTGTTTCGAGGAATAGCGAAATCCAAGTTATTCCCTTCGACAACTCTTCTCCTGGAGACCTCTGGACGGAGTCTGTGGTCTCATTTGATGAAGAGAAACCGATCATTGGGAAAGCAGCAGTGGGGAGACTCAGAACGAAACCTGATTATGTTATTTTTGATGCCAAAGTTCTTTGGAGTCAGTTTCCTTTTTGGAACAAATCAGAACAATCAATGTGGCCTTTCAAATTCAATCTGCAAGAAAAACATCCACATTTGGGAGCAATGACTTATAAAGGTCTCAGAGATTTCTCTCTTCCAGATATTAATAAAATCTTTCTGGAACAGATGACAGAAGCGGCAAGTGAATACCAGAATGAATTGAATACTGGAGAATCCGTGAAAAAAGCAGTCATCACAGTTCCAAGATATTATACCTGGGATGCGGGAGACCAAGGATATGTAAATCCGTTGATTTCGTACATTATTGAAGCAGCGAAATTGGCGAATATTGAAATTATTGATATTATCGAAGAAACTCATGCTGATCTCCTCTATTATTTTTCTAAAGAGGAATATTCTGAAATGATCAAAGCTGGTATGGAAATTGCTATATTAGACATTGGAGGAGGAACTTGTGTTTGCAGAGTTTATACAATTTCAGAATACAAAGGAAACAGATACGCAGCTTGTACGAGAGACTCAACCATATATGATGATATTAATTCTAAATATTCTGGAGGGAGTATTGATGTTAAATATTCCGGAAGGAGTATTGATGATATAATTATGAGAAAACTAGAAGAGTCAATTCCAGAAGGTTTAAGGAAGAATGTGAAACTGAGAACATTGGAAGAGGCCAAGAAAATCAAATGTCGTTTGTCTGTGGAGAAGAAGACTGAGTGAGGTTTTATTTTGATTAGTGATGAAATCTTATGTTTCAGATTCGACTTGTCGGAAATTCATCCACGTCTTGAGGGAATAGCTGAGTTCACGAAAGAGTGGTTTGAAGGGGAATTACGTACTCATTTTAAAGATGAATTAGAGTTCGACACATTCCATTATTGTCCATTTACAGTTCAAAAGAGACTTCGATGTATACGAGAATGTATATCCATTGAAGACGATCTTCTATTCAATGATGTGAAGTTTGTGTTCTTCGCTGGAGGTACATGTAGAATCCCTTTTATTCAAGAGTGGGCTAAACGAATGTTTCCAAAAGCAGAAACTGTCATAAAAGAGCAGCTGGAGATAATCACAGCCACTGGAGCTGCCATCCACGCTCTTCAAGTTCTCAGTAGAGAAGTCCAGCCTTATATTAAACCTATTCAACACCCTATTGCTTGTGGTATTACTAAGAATGATGATGGATTCAAAGTCAATATTTATGATGTCAGAACAAAGGAGGAGTCTGATTATTCTCGATCTAACGACGAATCTATTCAGGAAATTGTTGATGAATTAATTACTAAATATGGAGGTGCTGTTGGGAAGATTGTCGTAGATGAAATGTGTTTAGAATCAGATGAAAGTGACTTCGAATCAGATGAAAGTGACTTAGAATCAGATCAATTGGAAGAGTTCAAAAAAGAAAATTTGGAGAAATACGGTGATCTAGTCCATGTTGCTACAAAAGAGGAACTGGATTTTAAATATTTGGAATTCAAAGTTGAATATTCTGTTGGAGAGTTCATTGTTTTATTTAAAGAAAAGGATTATTGGGAACGAAATAGGCAAATTACCTTGTATCAATGCACAGAAGTTGTGGAAGGAAGAGTAACATGGAAAGAGATGGATAAGAGAGAACATGGATCCACTGAACGTGTTGATTTAGACTATGCTGCAAGGATGTTCCGTCTCAAAGTGGGCCAAGTTCATCTTGTTTTTGGAGATAGTCAAGAGGAGGTTGATTCATTGTATGGCTCTGAATTGTACAAATATGGTTTCAAAAGTATTAATTTCATTCAGGAAATAAACAAGTATTTATCAGCCAACTACGAAGCATTGACTCTTGCGAGGTATTTAATTTCTGATCCAGAGGTTTCTATGTTTGTTAAAACCATTTCATCTGACCGAAGCAGCAGTCTTCAAAACTTCATAATTCAAGACTGGGGTTTTATCCATGTCCCGAAAATAGTGAAGGAATATGAATCAAGAACAGACATCATGGGAATCGACCTCGGATCAACTAGATCTGTCTTGGCTGTCTCGAGGAATAGAGAAATCCAAGTTGTTCCCTTCGATAACTCTTCTCCTGGAGATCTCTGGACGGAGTCTGTGGTCTCATTCGATGGAGAGAAACCGATCATTGGGAAAGCAGCAGTAAGGAGACTCAGAACAAAACCTAATCATGTTATTTTCGATGCTAAACTTATATGTAATGGAGGCCACAGAGACAACATGTTGAACCAATCAATATGGCCTTTTAAATTTAATTTAAAAGAAGAACATCCAAATTTAGAAACAAAAACTTCAAAAGAGTTGAAAGAATTCTCTCTTCCAGATATTAATAAAATCTTCTTGGAACGGATGGCAGAAGCGGCAAGTGAATATCAGAATGAATTGAATAATGGAGAATCTGCGAAAAAAGCAGTCATCACGGTTCCGAGATATTATACCTGGGATGATATGCGAGGAAAATACGTAAATCCGTTGACTTCGTATGCTCTGGAAGCAGCGAAGTTGGCTAACATTGAAGTAATTGACATTATCGAAGAAACTCATGCTGACCTCCTCTACTATTTTTCTCATGAAGAATATTCTAAAATGATCAAACCTGGTATGGAAGTTGCCATCATGGATATTGGAGGAGGAACTTGTGTTTGCAGAGTTTATACAATTTCGGAATATGAAGGAAAAAGATATGCAACTTGTACGAGTGAATCATCTATATATATAAATTATGATAGCGAATATTCTGGAAGGAGTATTGATGACATAATTATTAATAAACTAGAAGACTCAATTCCAGAAGATTTAAGGAAGAATGTGAAACTGAGAACATTGGAAGAGGCCAAGAAAATCAAATGTCGTTTGTCTGTGGAGGAGAAGACTGAGTGAGTTTTTATTTTGATGAGTAAAAAACTGTGTATTTCAGATTCGACTTGTCGGAAATTCATCCACGTCTTGAGAGAGTAGTCAAATTCACGAATGAGTGGTTTGAAGGGGAATTACGTACTCGTTTTAAAGATAAATTCGAGTTTGACAGATTCAAATATTATCCACTTCCATATCAAATGCAGCATCGGAGCAGACATCAACTGAAAAATATAATGTCATTTTCTCCATTAAATGATATAGATATTGTGTTCTTAGCTGGAGGGACATGTAGAATCCCTTATGTTAAAAGATGGATTGGAACACAATTTCCCAATGTAAATATTATCATGGATAAACAATTAGAAATCATCACAGCCACTGGAGCTGCCATCCACGCTTTTCAAGTTATCAGTGGAGAAGTCCAGCCTTATATTAAACCTATTCAACACCCTATTGCTTGTGGTATTACTAAGGATTATTATGGATTCGAAGTCAATATTTATGATGTCAGAACAAAGGAGGAGTCTGATTATTCTCGATCTAACGACGAATCTATTCAGGAAATTGTTGATGAATTAATTACTAAATATGGAGGTGCTGTTGGGAAGATTGTCGTAGATGAAATGTGTTTAGAATCAGATGAAAGTGACTTCGAATCAGATGAAAGTGACTTAGAATCAGATCAATTGGAAGAGTTCAAAAAAGAAAATTTGGAGAAATACGGTGATCTAGTCCATGTTGCTACAAAAAAGGAACTGGATTTTAATCGTTATTTGGAATTCAAAGTTGAATACTCTGTTGGAGAATCCATTGTTTTATTGACAATAGATGTTAATAGAATACAAAGTATGCAAATTACCTTGTATCAATGCACAGAAGTTGTGGAAGGAAGAGTAACATGGAAGGTGATCGATAAGAGAGAACATGGATTCATTAGATATGTTGGTTTAGAGTATGCTGCAAGGATGTTCCGTCTCAAAGTGGACCAAGTCCATCTTGTTTTTAGAGATAGTCCAGTGGAGGTGGATTCATTATATGGCTCTGCATTGTACAAACATGCTTTCAAAAGTATTAATTTCATTAAGGAGGTATGTAACAGATGGCAGGAAAAGGAAGCAACATTAGCCCTTGCAAGATACTTGATTTCTGGTCCAGATGTTCCTGTGTTGGTTAAAACCATTTCATCTAACCGAAGCAGCAGCTCTAATTATTTCACAATTCAAGACTGGGGTTTTATCCATGTCCCGAAACTAGTGAAGGAATTTAAATCAAGAACAGATATTATGGGAATCGACCTCGGAGCAACTAGATCTGTCTTGGCTGTTTCGAGGAATAGAGAAATCCAAGTTATTCCCTTCGACAACTCTTCTCCTGGAGACCTCTGGACGGAGTCTGTGGTCTCATTTGATGGAGAGAAACCGATCATTGGGAAAGCAGCAGTGGGGAGACTCAGAACGAAACCTGATTGTGTCATTTTCGATATGAAACTTCTTTGGAGTCAGTTCTGTTATTGGAACAAATCAGAACATTCAATATGGCCTTTCAAGTTAAGGTTCAAAGATGGACAGCCATTTTTGGAGTCAATGACCTCTGAGGGACTGAAGATATTCTCTCTCGCAGAAATCAACAAACTCTTCCTGGAACAGATGAAAGAAACAGCGAGTAAATATCAGCATGAATTCAATGATGGAGGACCTGTGAAGAAGGCAGTCATTACGGTTCCACAATACTACTCATTCCTGGGATATCCACATTCCTTAATCTCCAGTATTATTGAAGCAGCAAAGTTTACCAATATTGAAGTGATTGACATCATCGAAGAAACTCATGCTGATCTGCTCTATTACTTGTCTAATGAGAAATATTCTGAAATGATTAGAGATAAAAAGAAAATTGCTATCTTCGACATTGGAGGAGGATCTTGCAGTTGTAGAATTTATGAAGTTTCAGAATATGAGGACAAAAGATATGCAACATGTGTGGGAGAAGTGTTTGAATTTGCTGATAAAGATTGCAAATACCTTGGGAGAGGCATTGACGATATAATTATGAGAAAAGTAGAAGAATCAATTCCAGAGGACTCAAGAAGTAATCTCAAACTGAGAACTCTAGAAGCAGCCAAGAAGATCAAACACGAGCTTTCTTCGAAGGAGAAGACTGAGTGAGTGACGTTTTTATTTCAATCAATGAGAAATGTGTTTCAGGTGTCATTTGTCGGAAATAGATTCATCTCTTGAAGGAACTGTTGAATTGACGAGTAAATGGTTTGAGGAAGAGTTAGAATATTATTTTAAGAATTACAAATTATACTACGATACATTCATACAATATTCAATTCCGAATCGACGATGGTTTCGATGTAAACGGGAACAAAAGGAAATGAAGTCATTTTCTCCATTAAATGATATAAATATCGTGTTCTTATCTGGAGGCACATGTAGAATTCCTTTTGTTCAAAAATGGATTGGAACACAATTTCCCAATGCAAATATTATCATGGATGGAGAATTAGAAATCATCACAGCCACTGGAGCTGCCATCCACGCTCTTCAAGTTCTCAGTGGAGAAGTCCAGCCTTATATTAAACCTATTCAACACCCTATTGCTTGTGGTATTACTAAGCATGATGATGGATTCACAGTTAATATTTATGATATCAGAACAAAAAAGTCTGATTATTCTCGATCTAACGACGAATCTATTCAGGAAATTGTTGATGAATTAATTACTAAACATGAAGGTGATGTTGGGAAGATTGTCGTAGATGAAAGTTGTTTAAAGTCAGATCAATTGGAAGAGTTCAAAAAAGAAAATTTGGAGAAATACGGTGATCTAGTCCATGTTGCTACAAAAGAGGAACTGGATTTTAATCATTATTTGGAATTCAAAGTTGAATATTCTGTTGGAGAGTCCATTGTTTTGATTAGGAAGTATGAGAAGTACGGGAATATCACTTTTTATCAATGCACAGGAGTTGTGGAAGGAAGAATAAGATGGAAAGAGATGGATAAGAGAGAACATGGATCCACTGAACGTGTTGATTTAGAGTATGCTGCAAGGATGTTCCGTCTCAAGGTGGACCAAGTTCATCTTGTTTTTGAAGAGAGTCAAAAGAAGATTGATTCGTTGTATGGTTCTCAATTGCACAAACATGCTTTCAAAAGTATTAATTTCATGAATTGGAGTTACCCAGAACCACTGCTTCTTGCGAGGAATTTAATCACCGATCCAGACGCTTCTATGTTAGTTAAAATCATTTCATCTGATCGAAACGAGGTCAATACTCCTCGTCAGTCAGAAGTCGTCGGAGATGAAGAAATGGAAATTGATACTCACAGAATTAATCCACAATCAGAGACTGAATTACGTACCAAGATTGTTAAAAATGATAACGATATTCCTGGTGATTGTTCAGTTTCTAATAAAGAAGCTGTGGTGAAAAGTAACCAAACAGTCAATAATTCCGGAAGAAAACGACACCATAGCAGAACTAATCCGGAGTCATCTGAAGAATTACCTTCTAAAAGGAAATTTTCGCCATAATTGAGGAATCTGTACGAAATGAAAAATAATAATTTGTGTTTTTACTTTTTATAGTATGATAATTTCCAAATCACTATACCCAAATTATGAAATACATATTACTGTTGGAATTGTGATAATGAAATATGTAGGATGCTTTACCAGAATTCTTCTCTATTCGAAGATTTTAGAACCTTACCGTGGTGGAGTGAGTTTGCTGTTTATTCACAATAGAAATAAATAAGATAAAGAAGAAAACAGATGAGGTTAAATTCACTAATTTAATTCCAACCAACTCATTTTTCGAAGGAATATTGTTCACTATACGCTTATTAACAATTAGACTTAAATAATTTAATAAATAGTCGAATATAACTAATTACAGTAATATACAAAAGAAATGTTAAATTTAACTGTTTTGTAATTCCTCACTGATTATCCTCATTATTCTTGTCAGAACTGAGATTTGTAGTCATTTCTGAGTTGGATAGATTCAATGATAGAATCTATTGGGTTAGACAGTTGAAATTCGTGAACTTTCTCTGTAAAAAAATTTTAAGATTTACTTTTCTTTGGTCTGATGAACACCAAAATTCTTCTCTTAGCTCACACGAAGTAAGACACAAGTCCTCTTCAATTTGGATCAGTGAGCGAGTATTGTCGGTCTTCGATTCAGTATCTAGATGAATTTTGTTATTGAGGTCATAATCACCAGAATCGAGCTTTTGAAGCCAAAGTATTGCGTTACGGTGAGACAACATATCTTCACCTATCAACTGATTGATATTCTCGCAAGATTCCTTGGCTTTCCGGTTCAGAAAGTATTTGTGAAGTTGAAGCAATCGTACTTCCCGACGGTTCAGGGCCAATATTTCGACAATAGTAATAGTGATTGCAAATGTTATACGCTTAATTTGTTCGCCTAACCTCGACCTTTATATACTAAAAAGATTGGTTTCCCAGAGCTCCTGGAAACATCCTGAATTTTACCGAAAAAAATTCACAAATTTCAACTGTCCAACCTAATACTACGCCTAACTTTGAGGTAGTCGATGAGTTATCAGAGGAGAATAGAGACTTGAATGTAAAAACAAGACAATAAACTATCATATGTAGTGAGAGAAGCTATACAAGTACGAAGATTAATGAAACACGACGAACAGAAGAGTGCGTGAATTACAACGGAAAGAACCCTGGCCAGCGGCAGAACCTTGAACTCCGATTTCCGATAACATCTGGATCTGAAAAGCATATGATCCCGAACAGTCACCTTAACTCTGTCACCGCATCTTCCTAACACTACCATGATTCGCGAAGTTGAATTCGATCACGTCCTTGGATACTTGTATTAGCATGAAAGTTTTTATAGAAAAATTTAT
>VOSG01000647.1:0-15276 GCA_009761265.1 Halicephalobus sp. NKZ332 | reverse complement strand
CATTTGCTAGGTTTATAATGTCGTAAATTGTCAATGGTTTTAATGTTTTAATAAACATTTATAATCAAGAAAAATTGACCGGCTCGTATAAAAACAGCAGGCCATCTGGAGGGTGGGGAAATATATATTAACAGATCATGCGTAATATCTCGTATCCCTCCGGAGGGGGTGTGTCAGAGACGCCATGTATATACTACTAACGCAGAAAGAACCTTGAATCTCCGTCCCCATATGCGACCTAGTAGGATAGGCACAAGATCAACAGTTATGCAATTCGAATAGGAAATTTGTTGTTAAATCCATGCAACTGGAAAGAGGATATCCAACAATTCTTCCAGATAATAATCAGTTGAATCACCTTCGGGTTGTTTTATCTGTTTCTGCTAGCTGAATTATTGATTTTTGTATTTGTTTTTAATTTTAGTTAGGTTTTCTAGTTTTATAAATTTTGTATTAATAAGGAGAATATACTGTAGTAGCAAATAAATTAAAAATATGTAAGCTTAAAAAATAATAAACAAGAGAGATTGCCATTGTGCGATGGACACTGGTAACACGCTCTCGATTTCAGTAATATCGTTCTTCTTTTCGGGATGAAAAAAGGGGACTTCCCGTGCGGGGAATCGAACCCCGGCCGCCTGGGTGAAAACCAGAAATCCTAACCACTAGACCACACGGGAGATGCCTCTGGCATTATTGTGTAAAATTTTATGTCAATTCCCATCTCAAGTTGAAGGACGTCAAAAAACACCTCATTCGGGACGAAAGATAACGGTGAAAAGAGCACCTGATAGTACTTTGACTGTACTGAAAAAATCCTCTAAAGGCAGAACGTTGTACAGTGAAGAGAGGTAGTTCGAATTATTCAGAAAAAGTATCACAAAATTACATTACAAGCAGCAAAATTATCCAATCGTTGAAGATTGAAAAAGTGCAGCTAACTTTCCTCTAAATTAACCCTAAACTTAAATTTGATTCTCAAGTATTTGGTGAACTGGGCAATTTGAGAATATTCCCTCAGATCACGAATCAGAGTTGCTGCAATTGCATCATTACAGTTGTCGGTTTTTGAACCGAACTAATTCAAAACTCAGTTCGAAATCCGGGTCGAGACGACTTTGTAGAAATTCAGTTTTTGTGTTAATGTAAGGTGAATTGTGAGTGTATCAAAAATTGACTATGATTGTGTAGGTACGTTAATATAGATTGTCTGGTATAAATACAATACTATAAAAGTATCAGTATGAATGTACCAATGTAAATGTACGAGGATATCAGTATGAACTTTTCCCTCAGAGAACACTCCTGGGGAACACTCGGGAGCGAGACCAGTCCGCGCGCCAAAAACCAGTCTTTTTTTATCCAAATCCCTTTGATTTTCTTTAAAGTCGTTGTTTTATATAAAATTCGCTTCTTTCCTTATCAGAATGCCTCGACATCCGTCGCCGATGAAGCAGAGGGACAAAAACGCCGAGAAATCCTCGTCGAATCCGGGTTCTGGCGTGTCTATCAATGAAGAAAAACTTTCGGCCTTGGTGGACCGGTATCTGTCGATCGGAGATGCCAAATCCGCTGTCTTCTGGGCTGAGAAGAGGATGGCACTGTACAGTAGCATGAATGGCGGAAACCCCACCCTCTTCGAAGTGGCCAAATATCTGAAAGTAAGTTTTTCAAAACTGATATGAAATCGGATTTCATTAAACACCCTCCGCTCGCTTAATTTTTCTTTCTCACGTTTACAGTGAAGTTTCTTATTGAACCAGATAATATAGATTTAACTTTATATTACTGAAATTGCCTATTTATATTGATATCAAACATGCATAAAATCCTTCACATAACTTTCATTTCTGCCAAAACAGATTTAAGTTCTTTCCTTTTATTTCTCTCATTGATGTTAATATTGAACAACTTTAAGGTACTTCACGCGGCCAATGAATGGCAGCTGATCTCTAGCTACATCCAGAACCGGGATCTTCAGTACAGACACATCACTTTCGCTTTCTTCTATGTCAGCTCTTTATTCCGGATGGAGAAGTTTGACGAAATCACTTGTTTACCTCTCGGGCACCTGGTTTGTTTTTAACCTTAAAGTTCGAGATCTTCATATATTTTTTCAGAGAAAATGGGACAATGTCCCGACTTTGTTGCCAGACTCGATCGTGTACGTTTATGCGCAAAGAAATGGCGAACTGAAGGAAGGAGATCTGGAAGACCTAGATAAGATGCTGACAGAAGAATATCACGAGTCGAGGTTGCTACTACTCCTCGCTCAGACTTACTTGAGACTCCAGAATCGTTCTGCAGCGAGTTCTTGTGTACAGAAAAGCATAGAGATGAATCCTCTGTCGTGTGAAGCTGTGAATTTTGCTTTGAAAAGTCACTTGATGTCGGTGAAGTCAATCAAGATCTGTCTCGAAGAAAGCTCCGTCGAGGACAAATCCCTCCTTGACGTCATCTTCTTGATGCTGGACTATCACGATATTGAAGTAAGTTTTTAAACACTTTAAAATTCATGTTGAAAATTGTTTTCAGAACATTGAGACGAACACAAAGTACGGAGATCTCGAGAAATCTCTGGCCTCGGATCTGAGTGTCCAGACCGCGAAGGCTTTCAGACTGTATTCCACCGGACAGATAAACGAGGCCTTTCAAATCACCGATGAAATCGTCAGCAAGTACGGGTATTATGATGACTGTCTGTTGATATACATTGGGTGCTTGGTCGAGATGAAGAAGACGGTCGATCTCTACGAGTTGTCGCATAAACTCGTCACTTTGTCTCCGGAGAACGAAATCACATGGTACTGTATCGGATGCTATTATTACTGTGCTGGACAACATCAACTTGCGAGGAAATATTTCTGTAAGTTTTAAAGAATTTTCTTTTCAATTTAGAATATTTTCAGACAAGTGTACGACTGTTAACCCTAATTTCGGCTATGGATGGCTGGCTTATGGACACTCTCTTTCTTTCGATAGAGAACACGACCAAGCGATGAATTGTTATTTGAGGGCCTCGAGACTTTTGGAAAACTTTGCTGAACCTGTTCTTTACATTGGGTTGGAATATAGTCACGCAAACAGTCTGAAGCAAGCTTCGGATTCCATCAGCGATGCCATAGGATTTTGCTCTCGACCGAATCCGATTGTGCTTCATGAACAAGGAACTGTCTTTCTCGCAGACGAAAAATACGACTGTATGTTCAGTTTTTACTTGAAAAATATTTTGAAAATTTTCAGTTGCCTGTGAATCCCTCTTTAAAGCTTTGGTGACGATAACGAAAATTGAGACAGAAACACCGTTAAAGGACTTGGAGGTTTTATTGAACGTCGTCGTTGATGAATACTGGGTGAATCTTTATTTCAACCTCGGCGTTACTTTGTTCGAACTCAACAAGCCGTGTTCAGCGATTTCTTGCTTCAGAAAAGTCGTCGAGATGGGGATTGACAGAGACAGGGCCTACATGATGATGGGGTTCTGCTACAGTAAGGCAGGAAGACCGAGATTAGCGATCCCGATGTTCCAGAAAAGCTTGGCTCTTAATCCTGGAGAAAGTTCTGTGAAAAACTCCTACGATAGAGCCGTAGCAATTGTGGCAGATTTGCCGAATCCGAATATATCCAGAGATATATGCAACTTCGATGACATTTTTGAGGGTGAAATTGCAGATACAAGGAAGTTGTCGGATAATAGACCTCTCATCGGAAGGTTCATGATAGATGCATCATTCAATCAATCGCAGAAAATTAGCTGTGAAAAAACTTTTGGAGTTTTGAGGAACACAGATGGATCGACAGAAGACGAAGAAGAACCGGGTTCCAGAGTTGTCAGGATAAGGTCAGAAGAAGATCAAGGAAACCAGGAAGTCCAGAACTTAGAGGACTTGGACCGACCGAGAACAGCACCTGCAGCAATGGACACTATCATGGAGGACATGCAAGTCGAGGACGAAGCAAGTGAAGAAATTGATACAAATTATTTGACTCCTGAAAGCAACAGGAGAGTCAGGAGCAGCAGGGCTCAACCATTTGATTTGTCTTCGTCGGATATTTTGACAATGTCGAGTTCCCAAGCTAAGAAAAACCAAATTTGTTTGACCCCTTATCCTGTTCTGGATGATCCTCAAGAATTAATGACGGATTGGTTCATGGATGAAATTCGACATGATCTGATGAGGTTGCCGGACGAGGATTTGGAGACTCTCAGACCCCCGCCCCAGCCGAGGAGAAGGACCGAGGAAACATCAGAACGTTCGAATCCCTCAGATTTCTCGTTTTTGAGAACACCCGTTTTGAGGACCAGGATGAGAGCAGCAAGACGTCAGAGACAATAATTTTTATTGTTTTCTTTGTGGCTTTTGAAGTAAATTTTATTTATTTTATCTTTTTGCAATTGGACATTTTAATATCTGTTGGGGTTACCGGCATAACTACAAAAACTTGAATCCATGTTTATTACTCAGATGACTGGAATTCCGATGAGGTCGGTGATTTTAGACTCAGCAAGCGAGAAGGACCTAGGGACCTGGACTCAGAAGATGAGAAGGACCTTAGGGCCTAGACTCAGCAGGTGAGAGGGACCTGACAGCCTTAGGCTCAGCAGATGGGAGGGAACTTGGAACCCTAGGCTTGACGAGTGAGAAGAACCTTATTGCTTAGGCTAGCAAGTGAGAAGAACCTGACGACCGTGGAGGGGCTGAGTGGGTCTGTAATTTCTTCTGTGGACTTTTCCGTGAGAGTCCTGGACTGATCTTAAGGCAGCTAATTGTTCCTTGGTGATGGAGATTGGGTCAGTGAATACAGTCCAAAGAACGTTTTCTGTACATGGGGGAGTTGTCAAAGATCCGTGGTATCGGCAGAAGGACGACTTGTTTTCTGGAAGCTTCAGATCCAGAACTTGTCCCTTTATCTCAGCTCTTTGACCGTAATCCACGATGTTCCCAAGGACCGTTTCGTCAGCAGAAAGTGCGGAATCATCTTTTCCGAGTTGGAGGAAAACACCCAAAACAGCCAGTTTGCTCGGGTCGTCGACTCCCTGGTGGACGAGGTGGAGTTCCGCGGGGTAGGAGAGACCTCCGAGGGTATGTTCAGAACCTTCGCCGTCGTTCTGGGCCCAGTGATAATGGTATTGCACGAAGCGGTAAGATTGATCCAAAAGTCCTCCGTAGATTTCCGGGGCATCGATTCGGGGATCAGGCACAAATTGGACTGAAATTGATAAATTTAAAACTCAACGACTTTAATAGACACTCTCCGAAAGAGGCACTAAGCAGGTGTCCAAATTGGGTATTAAGTAATTATTAATATTCAGGTGATTAACTATTAATAGCCATTCTATTATAAAAATCAGAAACGTGGGCTGTTCGGAATTCATTTTCGCACGAATTCAACTTTACGTTAGTTGAAAAAATTAAACTAGAGCTTTGATGAGATGTAGCAAATGTCAATTCTGAGCCCATAGGAGTGTATGAATGAATGTCAAATTTAAATTCTCGACAGAAAGGGGGTGAACGCCAATTATCATATTATTATGAAAATTAGGCATTTTTACGAAAATATCTCGCTACAAATTTCTATAGTCTTCAGAAACTTCCGCAATTAATAAAAAAAATAAGGAAATTTTAAAATTAAAAAGTCTTACCAGAATGACCGTTATTGATGAGTTCCCCATTGAGAGGCTTGTGGTAGTTGACGAACTTCAGACAATCAGCAAGTTGATAGACCTTCATCTTGCTCAATTTCAAATCAATGGGACTTTGTTGTTTTCCTGTTTTCGCATTTGGCCAATTGCAGGGTCCACATTGGGAGTCTTCTTCGTAGTCCCAGTGAGCAACGGCAGCAGACATTTCTGGAAATTCAGGAACTTCTGGAGGAAAAGTTTTCTTCTTTTCGGAACTGAGCAAACTGACAAAGGGAGATATGATGGACTCGACGAGGGAGATAGCTTGGGAAGACGTTTTTGATTTTTTTCAGGAACTTTGATAAAAACTTTTTTTTGGCAATATCCGATAAAAGTTTTTTTCAAGGAATTTTGACAGGGTTTTTCTTATCAGTGAACTTTCCTGCTCTGAAAAAGGATAATTGAGTGGAAATTGATCTACAATTCGCGACAATAGAAAAGTTCACGAAAATAAAACAGGAAAATGAGGTTTGGGAAGTTTAAAGTTCGAAGAAAAATTAAATTTAAGGGAATTTTTAATTATAAAAAAACATTCAAAGGGTTTAAGGGATTCAAGGATGTGAAAAAGTAAAAAAAACTGAAATTTAAAAAAAAACATTTAAAATCTTTAAGAATTAGAAATAAAAAATTAAATCATAAATAAATAATCCAGGGACACAGTATCATCAGGAATCAATGGCAGGATTATCAGCATGTTTATATAAAAGCTTAGTTATTTAAATTCATGCTCATGTGTGCAAAAAATTTGAAATTTAGTCGATGAAAACATTTCCAAACAACGGACTGCGCTTATTCAGAGATCACCCAAAGGCCGAATTTAAAGAGCAATTTTAGTGGAAAAGCAAGCAAAAAAGAAATTAAAGACACGTAGGGGGCTGAATGGATGTCAGAGTCCAAAATTTTATAATTACGTAAATAGGACATGTTCATAAACATTATTTCCTAAACAAATTTTTTTAGTAGACAGATAATTGTGGGAATTTTACATATTTCCACAATGTTCCAAGTCGTATTAATGTGGAAAAAAGTATATATCGAATGGAATTTCGAGACAGTTTTCTCAACACGAATTTCCAAGACTTTCCGGATCAGTAGCTGCAGAAATTTCATCCATGTGCTCTCAGAAAGCCTCACACGTTGGTGTTCCAATCCAGGAATGCCAGCAACTGGATTTCGAAATATTCTTCCGACACGAAATTTCCAAGCTCTCCACTTAGGACCAGAAATATAGGAATTAACTATCTACATATTTCCGAGTTCAAATAAATTTCGAAAAAAGTATAATTGTTTATAATTTTTATCCAAAAAAGACAAACAAAAATTTGCTCGAGAAAAACACCCCTATTCGACCGGATAACTTCAACTAAACTTAATTTCGAAGATAATTTCCAGAAGCTCCTAATCCAAGGAGGCTCTTCTTTTCATTAGTTTAGCTTTGTTCAAAAACAACTGGATTCAGAAATTAAAGGATGGCTTCAAGAATTCGGAGGGTGCATTTCAAAATTAAAAAAAGATAATTTCAAAAATTTGAAAAGTTAAAAATTTAGAAAAGTGGTTTTAGACATTCCAAGGAAAAGTGGGTTTAAAAAATTCAGAAAAAATGGATCTTATTTTTTCCGGGCCGAAGAATCCCGCTTTTCTGGCACTTGAAAAACAAGAATGCCATTGTTTCGATTTTGTTCGAATTTTTTTAAAATGACTAACTCCTTGTTTCTTAAAAATTTCAAGGAGTTAAAAATGATAAATTCCAAATAAAAGGGAAAAAGAAATTTTAAAAGTTAAGAATAAAAACTCCCAAAATTCACGAAAACAAAAATTTTAAAAATTCAAAAAAAAAATTTAACTGCTAAAAATTCAAAGAAATAAAAGACTTTAAACATTTAAAAATGCTTTAATTTTTAAAATTCAAGAAAAAATTAATTTAAAAAAAAGAAAATTTAAGAAACCTAAGAAAGTTGGAAAGGTGGGTGGACAAATTGAAGAATTCCTCAGCTCCGAAGAAATGTCAAATTGAGTTTGTTAAAAATTTATTCAATCTTCTGGAAAAGACAAATTTCAGCGTTTTGTAAAAAACAAGAAGGTACAATTTTCTTGTAAGGAAATTTTTTTTCATAAAAATAAAAAAGCACTTTTTCTATAAAAAGGTCAATCTTTTTTCATAAGAAAACAAAAGGGCTAATTTTTTTTATCTTTAAAATACCAATTTTTTTGAATTCATTTTAATAAAGTAATTTACCAAAAATATTTTTCAGGACAGTTGTACCTGGAATTTTTAAGAGCTAATTATGATTTAAAAATTTGGAACAGCGTAGCCAGTTTAATTTTTTCTGGCAAATTCGACTCTAGAAAGCCAAACATTGAAATTCGAACGTGGTTTGTGACGTCACGAGGCAATTGAAGTCTCGAGAAAAAAAATTGTCCGAATTCAGAATCTAAAGTGAGAAATTTAAATTTTCGATTCTTGAATTTAATCAGAAAAATGGATTTTCTTGTTTTTCTGGACTCCGTCAAAAATAAACTCTTCGAAAATAAAAATTCCTCAAAAAATGAACTCGTCAACAGAAATGCTGTAGAATGAAATTTATCAAAAAAATTTTATAAAATAGGAATCCATAAGGATTTTTTCCTTAGAGCCAAAAATCTGCCGAAATAAATTTGTCAAGAATAAGAATTCCGGGACACAGCTGTTTTTGAAAAATTTCCGCTTCCGAAACTTGACCTCCAGGAAATTCGGGAAAAACGGGAAAAGGTTTTTTCAGAAATCTCCTTGGGGAATTTCTTTGAAATATGCTTCTTCACTTTCGACAACTTAAAAAAGTCAATCTCGAACTATTTTGAAAAACATAAAAAAATTTCTTGTTCGAAATTTGTCGAATAAGTTTTGCTTTAAAAATTTTCGAAAACAAAATATTCAAAACTTTAGAATTCCTAAAAGACAAAATAAACGAAGAACAATGAAATATCTATTGAAAATAAAAGTCATTGGAAAATTTTGGAAAAGTTTCCTGGAATTATTTCCAAAGTTGCTTAAATTTCACTCTAAAAAATTGAAACATCCAAAATATTTTTGAATTGGAGATAAAAAAGTAGTCTAAAGCTGAATGAGTTTCAATAGGGAAATTTCCCCCCTTGAGACTGCTTCGAAATTATTCAAGTTATACTCCTCATTAAAAACGGAAACAAGGTTTTTTAGAATTGGAGACAAGGATACAGTCCAAAATTGATTCTTGAAAAGAATTTCCCCTCTGGGATAGTTTTCGAAATTATCCGAGTTTTATTTCCTATTAAAAACAGAAAGCAATTTTCTGGAATTGGAGATAAGGGAGGAACAAACCAAACTCGGATGAGTCTCGAAAAGGAAGTTTTTTCTCTTCAGGACCATTAATGAAATTACTCGGATTTTGTTCTTTAAAAAGTATGAAATGAAGGAAAAAGTTCTGAAACTACAAACGTCAGAAGGGCTAGCCAGAGTTGACGTTCTAGATCTATTTCATTTTCCTCCAAAAATACTTGAGCGGACTGTCAAATTCCAGAATAAACAAAAGAAATCGTCTGAGTTTGTCAACATGAGAATCCAATAATCTTGGGAATTCTTCTCTCGAAAGTGATCTTTGGAAATTTTCACTCAGAGTTTTGGAAGAAAACAAAGATATTTTTTGAAATAAAACCACTTCTAATGGTATTAGATAGTAAAAATGTCCGCAAGACTGAATGATCGGGTCTGGAGGTCAGGGTTTTGGAATTTCCTTCTGAGACTTTGGAGATCTATCTTTTATATCTCCTTTCCAAGGGATTTAGACAATCCAAGAGATGTATGACAAATGAGATTCGAATTTATGTTTCCTAGTACATGTCTGATTTTTCCCGCTCGTTGAATATTGAGAAAATAATATTTTCTAAATAACAGTAACGTCATTCAGCAAAATAAAGAAAAATCCGAAAATTAAACGAAAGCTTGGGAGTTTAAAAAATTCAGAAAAATTTAAAATTTAAAACTCGAGACACGAATACTTTCCACGTAGTCTTCTAGAAAAGGAATTGTTTATGACCTATTCAAGAGCATCTGGATTTCTCCAAGTACTAATCCCATCCAGAAATTCGACTTCAAAAAACGGAGGAGAATCTCGACACAGGATCTTAGGATCGTAATTTCTTCATATAAAGTATCTTCTGTGACACCACTTTCTTTGGTTGTTTCACCTTTCTAAGTATTGAATTATAGTTATTTTATCTTTAAAGGTTTCTATCATGGCTACTATAATGAATATTGTAGTTATTCTAGTTCTTCTAAAAGATCAAAAGAAATTCAAGGAATTTCAGAAACATCTGTTTATTTTCTTACACCCACCTTTACAAAATAAACCGAAATTGACCTCGGCGACTCTTCGAGACAAAGTTCTGCATCTATCGCAAAAATAAATAACGTGAAAAAATAATCCAAACATAAGTCATATTATTCTGGAAGTGAAAAATCGGCATTTTTAAAAATTAAAAACAACTTCTAAACCCTAGCAGAATTTCTCAGAGGTTCAATTTTATAGGAAAATTAAAATAAACAATGATTGATTTCAATTTGCTTAAGAAAGAGTTACAAAATGAAGCCAAGAGTGCCAGGTTTGAAAGCGGAAAATCGGTCTTCCTGAGGAGACCAAGTCTGACTTTGACAAATTTTTTCGGAGGAATTTTTCGGAAAAGTGGTTTTAGACACGCAATTTTTGGTTTCCTACGTTTTAAAAGTTGATAAATAATGATTCTTTTTTCAAAATTTCGAGGTTAGAAAGTAATTTTCCTGAATTCCTAAAGTTGGAGAATAATAATTCTTTTTTATGGCATTTCCAAAGTTTATAAATAATTTTTTCAAATTTGAAAGCTGAAAATAATAATTTTTGTTTCAGAATTTAAAATTCGTCAGTCAAAAATGGTAAAATTACGTATGTGGATCCTATACGAATCTTTGATGCATTAAAAAATTCAAAAGTTATTTTAAATATGGATTTTCATATATCAAAATCTGCAATTTCAGAAAATCATTTTATAAAAAAGGTAGGATTGAATCCCTTCTAAAAAGTACTTTAGTTATTTTTAAATATTAATTAAATAGCTATAATTAAATTTAATTTCATGACTAATTAAAAAAAGCATCATCAAATCCAGAAAGATTAAAGTCGGAAATTAGAGATCCAAAAAAGGACGGAAAAAGAAAACAGAAAAACGAAGTTGAACGGTCAAAAAGTGATTTCTCATGCCTTATTGCATTGATATACTAGAGTTGACATGTTTTCAAAACTTATACACCTGAAATGAATTATGAACATGACTTGAAATTTTCGAGAAGGCGAAACTAGTAGGGAAAATAACTTTGCATGAAATCACTTTCTCGAACGAAAAATAATGATCGAGTTGATATAAAAAATTTTACAACTCTCCGATTTACGCATTTTCGAGACATAGGACACGAATGTTAGTTTAGCTATATTTTAGGAAAATAATTAAGGAAAATCGAACCAAGCCATGTTGCTTCTTGAATGCAAACTATTATATTGATACATAAAACTTTGTTTTTTCAACTTGTGTGTTTTAGAGAAACATTTTAGATAAATATACAAAATACAAACACAAGTTTCGACACATTTAAAACATGCAAGAAGTTGAGCAGGATAACAATGACTGAATTTACTTACTTGGATACAGAGTAAATACCACATGAGTATATTAAATTTCGTAATTCCTCAATCTACACATCTCAAAGAACACCTTAAATAAACATATAAAACACAAATACAAATTTCGACACATTTAATAATATGTAGCAAATTGACAAGAGTAACAATGACTGGAGTTACCTACCTATTTGTATACAAGGCCATTCTTCTAGAGGTATTTTAAAGAATGACAAGGAACCAAACAAGGCGTGTTTGCAAAGTCGAATAGAGCAAAGAATAATAAATGACTCAAAAAGAATAACGGACTTCGATGTGTTTTCTTTACGATCGCGGCTTTTAAAACAAAGATCACTTTTCTCCTGTTCTATGAGACCTATCGCAAAAAGGAAAATCGTGTCAGTGATCGGAGTGATTAACGTTGATCGATAAATTAATTTCTGATTTTTCGGGAAATTTCTCGATTTTTTAAAAATAGAAGTAGAATACGTTAAATTTTTGATCTTTCGTATCTTATCAAAAATGATATCAGTATTTCCGGGAGATTTTTTAATTCATTAAAAATAGGAAAAATCTCTGATCTTTCGCATCCTATCAAAAAACATAATTTTCATTTTAATTGAGAAGATGCACTTTGATTTTATTTTTGATCTTCGGGGAAAATGAATTTTCAAACTTAAGATAAACAACTAATTTTTGCTCAGTGTGAAATCTTCGACAAAAGATTACTCCATTTGGCTCTAACTTTCCGAAAAATCGAAGAAAACGTTTACGAAGGTTAATTCGATTATTAAACGTTTACTATTCTTTCATAGAGTTCTCGGTGAGGTCAGGCAAAAAGTAAAAAATCGAAACAACGGGACTGCCTGAGGGGACGAGGTCTGGGATCAACATTGAGATCAAGGAAATAGACAGCTGGCACACTACGTCATTTGGCTGATAGATGAGAAAGTCATAGGTGAGACTCAAAGTGCAAATGATATCGCATTAACCTCATCTTCCAATTAATTTCAAGAATAAATTGTGGGAATTATCATTTTTAATAAATACAATGTTACTTTGTACCTTGAAAGGTATTTGGAATTTTGCCAATTTAATTCCACAATTTTAGAAACTTTATAGTTATAATTTTTAATCACATACAGACTATAAAATACTCCACACAGTAACTCTTGTCACGTGATTGTTAAAATCAAAAACCTTATACAACTTCTACGGATTCTTCGACGGACACAGTACTGTTAATTATTGGATTATACCTTTAGGGTTTTACAAGTTTTAATAGCTATTTAAAAGCAAACTTACGAAACTTATGAACTCTTGGATGATACAATACTATTAGGTATTTCGTCACATGGGTGGAACCCTATCAATTTCCATTTCCAACAACAACAAAATCAGAATCACACTTCCTATTTTCTACTTTTTTCCATCCTTTTCCCGACTTTTATACACTTCCATCTGTTTTGGTTCGTGAGCGATCTCTGGAAACAGCATTGCCAGAGATCACACCCCGTCCAGTTTTTCTTTTTAAATGCAAAACTAGGAATTCAAATACACGAAATCTGAAAAAAAGAAATTCAAAGATCAGGAATTCAAAGACTCGAATTTTCCAAAAATGGTATTGCATAAGATAAATAAATAAAAATTACGTTTCACCTGATTACGAAACTTCTGGATTTCTTTTATTGAATCTTTGCACTTTTGAAGTATCGAGAAATTTTTGCAAAAAAATCTGGACTGTCATTTTTGAAATTGCAAAGTATCTTAATACCAAAGATCGCAACAACGTTTAGAATTAAAAAATATTCCTTGTTAAATTTTTACTGATTGAGTCGATATTTATCCTTTACTTTTTTTACGAAAAAAATAAGATTTTTTCCATGATCAAAAGTGAAACCTTGTGGGGAAAATAATCTGATTAAGTTCCAAGAACATTGTGTTTGACTATGTAATCCACGATTTTGTCAATCGACCATGATCTCCATTCAGGTTGTCTTTGATTTTCTCTATTTCCCATGTCTGTGTAAAGTTCAACGTCAGAGTAGAATAAAAAATTAAAACATTCAACGTCAGAGAAATAAAAAATTAGAAATTTAAACTTCGACAAAAGTAAAAATTTTAAACCCAAAGAAAAAATCAAAGTTAAGAAGGTTAACGTTGAAATAAAATAAATTTGGAACTTCAACTTCGAGCAAATAAAAAAGAGTTGACGTCGAAATCAGACAATATTCAACATTTTAACCTGGAAAAGAAGCAAAAGGGTCAGTGTCAAAACAAAATTAAAAGTAATTTGAAATTATTCCTCAAAAATTTTAAACCATCTATATTTCTCGGAACTTGCGTGCAAGTTATACATTTTACAATAAAATTTGTTTTCACTATATTTGGAAATATGGAAAACACATTTATTTACGTAAGAACATTATCCAAAACTTCAAACAAGATATATATCTTGCTCAAACTTTGCGTGCAATTGCGGGGTTTATGATAAGAGCCATTTCAATATGTGGACAAGAGTTAAAGAACTACAGTTTTCCACAAAATTACTATCTAAGGAGGAAACTAATTATCCGCCTTGATTAAGTGTTATGTGCAAGTTGCAAAATTTATGATAAAAAATTTAATGTGGGACGAAGATTAGAAGAAAATCACAACTTTCTTCGCAAAACCGTCATCCAAATAACCGACTCCCACTTGACTAGCCGACCTGCTTAAACGTTGCGTGTAAGCTGCGGAATTCGATTTCACGTTAATTTCGATACCGATCCAAACTTTCCTAAAACTGGCCAGAGGCTCTTCTTGCCCTGGGAGAACGGTTTTCTCTAGTTCTCTTCCTTACTTCTCTTTTTCAACAAAAAAAATTTCTGCATGAAATTCAAAGAGGAACCGAAAGACACTAACTTCGAAATCATACTTCACAGGGTCTTTTCTGTAGTATGTTTTCGCATCGCTTTTTCTAAATCTGTAACCAACAGATTCCGCGATGATCGAGCTGTGGCGCGGCTCCTGGAGCGTGAAGCTCGCCAAGTTGCCTTTCTGGGCGGCCTGGCGTTGATGATCGCTGGTTAGGCTTCATGCCTGATCTAAGGGGGTTGCGCTTGCTGAGCGGAGCAATTTTTGGAGTGCCTCTGAGAGGCTTTCAATAATAATGGATATTCTAGCTAATTTCTCTTACTGTCAGGTTTTCTCGGCACGAAAGTCGTCTGGCGAGAAGTCCTTGACGATATTGAAGGAGACTATCGGTATAAGTTTCGAAGTTGCGGGGAATGACTCTGATAATTTGTTGAATGATTTGGTATAGGGGTCGGTTCTTGAATGGAGAAGTCTTTGAACTGCGTCGGAGACATAAAATCATTTATTGCAAGTTGTTCCTAACGAATTTTATTGCAGATATTTTCAGACGCGTTATTGTCAACCCCTTTCTGCGTTTCCTTCAAAAGAATATTTTTCATTGAAGTCATTAATATTAACTGGGAAACTGATGAACGATTGAACTTTGTTTTTATACAAAAGCATTGTTTTTTTTGAACAAAGCACTTTTGATAGATTCGATATATGAAAGAATTTTTCAAAGACGTCATTTCGGATCTTTGTCGTTTTGTTTTCATTTTCGAAGAAAACTATTGATATTTCCGAAGTGATTTCTGAATTAAAAAAAGTCATACTTCGACCTGGCATAATAATATTAAACTTTAACAACTTTTCACGAGGAAAACGTTCACTCCATTGAAGATCTTCATTGTCTATGCTTTTCTTCGAATAATAAGGTCATAACGTTTCGAAATTCATGCAATCAACCCATTTCATTTTAAGAAAGTACGCTTCTTTGATTTTTTTAGTGTTTAAATTTTCATTGCTTATATTCCCCGAAGTCTTGATTGTATTCTTCTAGTCTACATCACGTGACGAATCTTATTTCAATGAAAGATT